>ML660772.1:3970936-4076480 GCA_007570785.1 Antilocapra americana
GAAATTAAGGAAACAATTCCATTCACCATCGAAACAAAAAGAATAAAGTACTTAGGAGTATTTCTACCTAAAGAAACAAAAGACTTGTATATAGAAAACTATAAAACACTGATGAAAGAAATCAAAGAGGACACAAACAGAAGGAGAAATGTCCCGTGTTTGTGGATTGGAAGAATCAATATAGTGAAAATGAGTATACTACCCAAAGCAATCTATAGATTCAATGCAATTCCTATCAAGCTACCAGAGGTCTTCTTTAAAGAATTAGAACAAATAATTTCTCAATTTGTATGGAAATACAAAAAACCTCGTATATCCAAGGCAATCTTGAGAAAGAAGAATGGAACTGGCGGAATCAACCTACCTGACTTTAGGCTATACTACAGATCCACAGTCATTAAGACAGTATGGTACTGGCACAAAGTCAGAAATATAGATCAATGGAACAGAATAGAAAGCCCAGAGATAAATGTACAAATGTTTTAAATGAATCTTACCTATTGCTTACAGAGATTAGGCTCAAAAATAACACAAAGTGGAAAAAGAAAAGTAAAATGAACACATTGATTTAAGTCTTTGATGAAGTACAATGGATAAAAAGCCATTTCCATTTTTTGAAAATTGTGAATTTACTTAACATTCATTGTTTCCTTGTATCCAAAATTTAAGTCTTATTTAAACTGAAATATATGCAATGACAGCCTCAATATTTAGCGGTAAGCACCAAATCACATTTCCTTTAATGAAGAAACGATATGGGGAAAAAAGGGTTAATGAGACAGGGAAAAGAAATTAAGCTTCAGGCTGTCCCAAATTATCTAAATCAGATTCTTAATTAAAAATTTATTTAGAGCCACTCAGTCTACTTTCAAAGTGAACGTCAAATAAAGCTAAATAATATTAGCACAAAGGCATCATCTTTTAACAGAGCTTGGGTATACTCTGTTAAATTTCTGTAACATTGACATTGATAGCCTTCCAAAGCTTCCATATCAGAGATTAAAGTATGATAGGATGTGACAAGAGTGTAGCACATATAGTAAAATAAATGGTGGGTGGAGAAGACTGTGATAAACTTTACTAGAATGTCTTCGGAAATCTTAGGTCAGAAAAATTATTAGACTAAAGACAACCTTATATAGTTCCTTTAGATCAAGACAGGTACCCCTTTGTCCTCTCCCTGAAAGACCTATCAGAGATCTGATACATAATAAAGGTCAGTAAAATATATTGTATTGAATTGACACAGGGAAATGAGTTAGCTGGTGTGATAAATCATTACCATCTTCCTCAGTAGCCTAAACCAGAATTCTGCATGGGGAGTTATACTGCCCCCAAAGGAAAAGGCCATATTAACATAATTTCCACACTTACATTCTCTGGTTAAAATCTTTTCTGAGCAGAACTTGTTCCCAAATTAAGCACTTTTCATTATCAAAGGGGAGGTTCTTAAAGTCTACTTCCCTTATTTATCAGTTCAGTTAAGTCACTCAGTTGTGTCCGACTCTTTGTGACTCCATGGATGACAGCACGCCAGGCTTCCCTGTCCACCACCAACTCCCAGAGCTTGCTGAGCCTCTTATCCATCAAGTCAGTGATGCCATCCAAACATCTCATCCTCTGTCATTCCCTTCTTCTCCTGCCTTCAATCTTTCCCGGCATCAGAGTCTCTTCCAATGACTCCATTCTTTGCATCAGCTGGTCAAAGTATTGGAGTTTCAGCTTCAGCATCAGTCCTTCCAGTGAATATTCAGGACTGATTTCCTTTAGGACTAGGACTGGCTGGTTTGATCCCTTTGAAGTCCCATGGACTCCTAAGAGGCTTCTCCAGCACCACAGTTCAAAAGCATTAATTCTTTGGTGCTCAGATTTCTTTGTAAGTCCACCTCTCACACACACACATGACTACTGGAAAAACCACAGCTTTGACTAGACAGACTTTTGTTGACAAAGTAATGTCTCTGCTTTTTAATATGCTGTCTAGGTTGGTTCCTTATTTCTACTGGCCATTATTTTTACAGAAAAGACGGGAAATAATGTGAATGAAAATTTACCTTTTCATTTATACAAAATAGATGTAACATTATATAGTTTTTAATTGCCCATGTATTCAACATTGTGAAGATACATAAGATCTTAAAATATCATGAAGTCTTACAATATCTGAAATGCTTAGAGACGTCCAACATTTTGTGGCCTACACTGATTATGGTACAAGCCCTGCTATGTTTAAAAGGTCACCAGAGAGGCGAATATAAAACAATTTCCCTCTTCTCATATACTGTCGGATAACTTTACTTGTAGAGAATGTGTTGTTACAAAGAGAAGAAAGGCACCTTTATTGGCAGAAAATTCATGAAATTATTTAAGCACAGAGTATACAATCTTTTCCAAAGTTGCTATTTATAAGGTAGGCTTCGGACAGAGCTCAGTCTGCTCCATTATAGAAAGTGCTTGAGTATCATAACCTGATTTATTCCAGTTTGTAAAATACCGCTACCATCCCTTATGACACACAATGGGAAAGATGAAACACTAAAGAACAATGAATGAATGCTACCTATGGCTAGTGAGGGTCACTTTTTCTCTCTCTTTTTAATTACCTATGCCACAGAATAGCCCCTGCTGTTGCAGCAAAAAGGGTTACAATGTATGCACTGTATGCACATGCAATGCAGAGGCAGCGAATGAGATCCTTGCTTTTGTGAGACAAAATTTACTCCATGGAATATCCAATGTTATATGCAAGACGGCATATTATCAGATACTTCCCTAAATACAGTTTAGGAGTTCACTGATTACAAACCTCAAGCAAGGCTTACCTCTGTGGAAACTGATCTTACAGATAGCCTTTACAAAGCAATTACAATAATGAAGAGGTGTTGGTTCAAGTGCTTCAGGTAAGATAATTTGATGAGCAAATGCACAAGGATAGACTTAGATACAAGGTCTAGACATCAAGGATACTACTGTTGATACTGAGCTACTCTGTAGAAACACAGAGTATAGGCAAGACAAAATGAAGCCTTAAATTCCAGGCATTACGGCACTGAAATGAAAAGTTTGAACTCGGTGGGATGATGGTAATTATTTACATCATCTACCACCAACAGATCATGTTAATTTTAAATCAATCCAATTTGGATTACGTATTGAAATTTAAAACAAAACACCTGAAGTCTCTGCTAGATTCTGCTTTGGTTGAAGAAGGACTAGCCTAATGCCAACTTTGAGAGGATTTTTCAAAGCCATAACCATCTATACTGCCACAACTTCCAAAGCCTGTGGTCCACAACAGTTATACACACCTCATTAATTCTTATAAAAGAATCTTTGCTCTTACCATCAATTTCTATCATAAGAAGTAGTGTTTCTCCTATGTCAAATTTTCTTCAGGTTATAATCATCCATTAAGTTCTGGTTTTGATCTCCTTTACTGCAGCACGTGTCAGAATCATCTCCATCCATACTACACTTAACTCTCAATTTTCTAAAGACCCATGGCATATATTTAAAAAAAAAAACCAAAAACCTCATTGGTGACAATTATCATATTTGCCACCTGTTACATACTGAATTATGTCCTCCCCAAATCCATATGCTTCTCTCTCCCCAACAATGCATTTAGAGATAGGATATCTAAAGGGATCATTAAAGTTAAAGGAAGTCAAAGGGTAGGTCTCTAATCCTAGAACTGGTGTTCTTTTAAGAGTAAGAGACAGCAGGAGTACACACACAGAGGAAAGGCCAAATGAGGGTAGGAGAGGGAGCCAGTTGTCTGCAACCTGAGGAAAGAGAAACCAACCTGCAAACACCTTGATCTTGGATGACAGTTTACAGAACTGTGAGAGGGAATTTCTTTTATTTAACACATCCAGTTTGTGATATTTTGTTACGGCAGCCCTGGAAAACTAATATACTACTTGTACTTACTGAATACTTTTCACATCTTCCTTATTTGACTTTGATGCTCTTCAAAGCAGGAAATAAAATTATCCAATTTTTTAAAAAAAAAAACTCATACTGCTCAGGGTATTTGAATAACTGCAATAATGTTAGATGATTAAATGTTTATATGCACAAATGAGTGAATATCAGATTCTTACAGAGGAAAGTACTCTTTAAGGAAGATTTAAACTTCTGCTAGAACAGGAGTGTTAAAATCACTTAAGAATCCCAGTATAAAACAGGGAGAGGGCACTGTAATGGAAATGATTTTGATTTGGGAGCCATAAAACCCTGACTTTGAATCCTGGCTCCTCTAGTTAACAATTGTGTAGGTGGTCTTCAATTTAATCTTTTAAAAATTGGATAATAACACTTAATTTCCACTACTGTTAGAATTAAAAGAAATTGTTAAGCACTGACTCTAATTTCTGATGAGACTTGCTTAATAAATGTTGGCTATTTTGACAGTTTTACATAGTACAGTTAGAAAAATAAATTAGGGAAAGAATAAACATGACAAAAGGCAGTAAATGTATTATGAGAGGTCTGATAGATGCTGGTGAAGTCGAGAGACAATAACACAAAATAAATAAAAAGCAGTACTGAAAAGCACAATGTGGTCTGTTACCCTAACTTTTTATAGATATCTATCCACAGGGGCATGTAATTCTTTCCAGCAATGCTAACTAGCCCGGAAATAACATAAAAGAGAATGACTGGATTCACATGAAGCTTGAGAGCAGTCTGGAGAATGTGGCCAAAATAAAAGAAGATACAGAGATAGTGAGAGTACTGTAAAATATTAGATTCTTAGTCTATGCTGGAGAAAAAAATATGACAAGCCAAAAAAGAGCTGATAGCAAGGGAGGAGGAGGAAATGAAAATTGTGGATTTTTTCCCTCCTTTTATTTTAGTTATCTCTTGATTTTACCAACATTCCACACTTGGTTATACCCAAACAGTGAGGCAAACTGGGGTCCTCTATTTCGATCAATTATTTTTAACTAAATCATGGCAACAGAATTTCAATTTTACAATCATCTCATTTCTTACCTACTGTCATGATTTGCTACTGTAGGACCTGTGGTCATTCAAACTATTTCTCTATGATATACAATTCCCATTACGATGTATTAAGATTTTACAATTATAAAGAAAGAGCTTACTATTTGTTCTTATCCTTAAAGCAGCTACTCTCAGCAGTGTAATTATAGTTTGTATGATGTTAATGGCATACCTCTGGGAGCACACATTATTTCATGGCTTTATAAAAAAAGGTTATAATTATATAATCACCAGGGATGTCATTCTAACTGCTCAGGGAGCATATAACATCTCAGGAGTTTTCCATTAGAGTATCACTGATTTGGAGTTGGCATATAGAATTAGGCGCCCTCCTTCAGGTCAAGGTTAACATACGAATTACAGAATTCATACTCCCATTGAGACGAATTTGTCCTTTCTCAAACCTTTCCTCATCTAAATGAATTATTTGATATACAGAAGCTCTTACCTCAAAAATGTAACATTTTAAAAGCTCTTTTACTATAATAATTTGGGAAAAACAAAAACAAGTTCTCCAGGTTCAGTTTAGTTCAGTCACTTAGTCGTGTCCGACTCTTTGCGACCCCATGATTCACAGCACGCCAGGCCTCCCTGTCCATCTCCAACTCCCGGAGTCCATCTAAACCCATGCCCATCGAATTGGTGATGTCATCCAGCCATCTCATCCTCTGTCGTCCCCTTCTCCTCCTGCTCCCAATCCTTCCCAGCATTAGGGTCTTGTCCAGTGAGTCAACTTTTTGCATGAGGTGGCCAAAGAATTAGAGTTTCAGCTTCAACATCAGTCCTTCCAATGAACACCCAGGACTGATCTCCTTTAGGATGGACTGGTTGGATCTCCTTGCAATTCAAGGGATTCTCAAGAGTCTTCTCCAATACTACAGTTCAAAAGCATCAATTCTTCAGCATTCAGCTTTCTTCACAGTCCAACTCTCACATCCATACATGACTACTAGAAAAACCATAGCCTTGACTAGACAGACTTTTGTTGGCAAAGTAATGTCTCTGCTTTTAAATATGCTGTCTAGGTTGGTCATAACTTTCCTTCCAAGGAGAAAGTGTCTTTTAATTTCATGGCTGCAATCACCAGTACAAATTAATTATGCAGATTTTCTCAAGTGATAAGAAATATTTTCATTTATTATAAGAAACTTTTCATGGAGGATTTAGAAATACTATCAAATATAAGTTTCTCAAAATTATAAATAACTATATAAATTGATAAAGCTATGGTTTCTGCTGTATTAATTTCTTATTAAAAGACACATGTGAGCTTCAATACACAATGAAGCAAGGAAGAGTTTGTTTAGATAGATAAGGTTTAAGAAAAATGATTTAAGCTTACCAGGATACTGACTTGATGATTTCTTTATTTCTTCCAAAAATATGTCTCAATGTTATTCATTTGAATATATTTTGGATACATATATAAGCTAAAGAGTATTGCAGTTTACAAAACTTATACCTAATATATAAAATGTTATGAGTTCTGTCTAGAATATATCTAATTAAAGTTACTAAAGCAAAATAAAAATTCTCTTAAAGCATATGTGCCTGTATCAAATAAGCATCTCCTTAGTCACATGATTTTTATGTGTATGTGTGTGGACACATTTCTGCAATGGAAATCATATGCAAAGGGCCACAGGATTATCTAAAAGAAACCTCAGGGAATGGCGAGTGGCTGAGCTATATCTTTTCTGTTAGAACTGAGAGTGAAACCACCTCTAAATCAACCAATACACTCTAACTTTTTAATTTAAACTTTTTATTACTTTAAAAAAGCAATAATAAACTCATTATCTGCTCACATAAAGAACATCTTTATCATTAAAAATAACTATACTTTCTCAAATAAATTAAAAGAGTGGCTCTTTGTTTTTCATTCTGGCAAACCTCTTTACTGACTAGGTTAATAGAAGAGACCTGTCTGCTTTTGTATTCAATCTGTTAATATATTCTCTTGGTTGAAATGTATGAAGACAATTCTGCCTAAGAAAGATATTTATTTGGGAAAAGGTGGTGCATTTTAGTAGCATTCTCAGATAATTGTGGATATTCTTTTTTGATACCATACCATATCTTGACAAGTGCTGTTTCTTTAAAGTAGTTGCAAGGTGGAAGTGGAAAACTTATCAATGAACTTTTGATACTCTTTTACATCAAAATTCATTCCTGTATTTTGTGCTGTAAATTCACCTTTTGCCCATGCATAATTTTGTAATATCCTGCACTGGACATTTGTCATTTTGTAAAATACAGTTCTCTGAGTCATATTCATTTTTCAAGTGTTGTCACATTTCATTATATGCCAAATATATAAAAAATCACAAGTCAACATCACCACCAACACTATCATAAAATTCTCTTAAGTATTAGAGAGCTGGAAAGTTAATGGTAGTGATTATGACAGGCTCACTTCACTCATTTCTGAAGAAATGTCTGCCAAATACACACAGCTCAGTAATCACAGGAGGCATATCAATTGTTCTTTCAAAAAACCCCAGTGGTATCGCATAAAAAAGTAGCTACTTCGGTCTGCCACTTGAGCACGTGTACAAGTATCTCTTCTTGAGACAAGCAGAGTATTTTGTTTGAAGGAGAAGGTCTCTGTGAATATTTACCATTTCATCACACAAAATATTTAAATATTAAAAATCTCAAAGGTTGAAATTTACTAAGATTAATACTGCTAATTACTGCTTCCACATTCCTAAGTGAAACTGGCTATTTTTAAGCAGTGAAAATATGGCATGAAGAATGTGAAAATTTGATGTCCCTGCCTTCATTTGTACTAAGGCACCTCTATTCATTATTATTATTTCAGCATCGTTGTAAGTATGAAGATGGTGAAAAAAGACAAAGACTTAAGATATTATTTAGAATGTTCGACACCATGCATTCCCTGAGTGATCTTAGAGACCCCCTAGGTGGCTGTGGAACATAATTTGAGGACCCTGCACAAGTTCAAAACCCTTTCTTGAGCTCCTGACCCCTATGTTCAAGGGTCTACTAGACGTCTTATTGGTAATGCTATTTTAAGAATCTTAATTGATAATTGGTCATATTTTTTCTTGTTTCCTCATGCTATTCATCTTTCATTTCCTATATCTGACACCATCATTACACAAGTCACCCAAACTAAAAGCCTGGTAGTCACTCTAGATTTTTTTCTCCTTAACTGATTATGTATTGGAGAAGGAAATGCAAACCGACTCCAGTATTCTTGCCTGGAAAATCCCATGGACAGAGGAGCATGGTGCGCTACAGTTCATGAGGTCACAATGAGTTAGTTACAACTGAGTGACTAACACTTTCACTGTTTATATATAATCAGTCACCAAGTCCAGTGTCTTACATATAATCATTTCTGTCTAATACAATCAAGATTGAGTTAGTTCAAGCCTTCAGCATCTCAAAAAAAAAAAAACCTCCCTTAAAACTAGTTTTATTTCACTAATCTTATTCTATTCAACCTCTACTCTCCTACTGAAGTTACAAATTTTGATGATGCAACATTGAGAAACAGAGGCTCTGTGTCAACAAATCAAGCTCAATTCCTTCCTCTGCCACCTCCTAGCTGAGTGATCTTGGCAAATTACTCAGGCTCTTTTTGTTATACTTTTGCCTTTATGAAAGACAAAATTAGTAAAAGTATTTATCACACATGGTTGCAAAGACAGAATGAGATAATTCCTATAGGGTGTTATCTAAGTAAGCTCACAAAGAGTGTTATAACACAGCCTGACATCCAGCGAGTTGTTAATAAATGATAAGGATGATTATTTTGTCAATTTCCTCCTTAAAATCCTTCCTTTACTGTAAACATTTCTGACATGTCTTTCTCACTCCTAGATTATGATCTCCTTGAAGTTAAAAACTTTATCTTCCCTTTATCCCAGGGTATAGCACTGCATTTGAAACATGGAGAATGTGTGCATGCATGCTCAGTCCTGTGTGACTCTGTGCAAACCCACGGACTGTAACCTGCCAGACTCCTTCATTTATGGAATTTTCCAAGCAAGAACACTGGAGTAGCTGCCATTTCCTACTCCAGGGGATCTTCCTGAGCCAGGGATTGAACCTGAATCTCCTGCATTGGCAGGTGGATTCTTTACCACTGCACCACCTGGGAATCCCTAGAAACATCAGTTCAGTTCAGTTCAATCACTCAGCAACCCCATGGACTGCAGCACACCAGACCTCCCTGTCCATCACCAACTCCCGGAGTTCACTCAGACTCACGTCCATTGAATTGGTGATGCCATCCAACCATCTCATCCTCTGTCATCCCCTTCTCCTCCTGCCTTCAATCTTTCCCAGCATCAGAGTCTCTTCAAATGAGTCAGTTCTTCTCATCAGGTGGCCACAGTATTGGAGTTTCAGCTTCAATATCACTGCTTCCAGTGAATATTCAGGACTGATTTCCTTTAGGATGGACTGGTTGGATCTCCTTGCTGTCCAAGAGACTCTTTGCTTAATAACTATCAGTTAATGACTTCAAAGTGTTCTCTGAATTATCTATAAATGTAGACTTTGAATTTGAATTTTTTTGTCATATGTCTCAACTCTTGAAGATTCTACATAATTACTAGATATAAATATACTGTAATAGATAAACATACATAAGCTAAACTACATACTAGGATTAACTTGCTGACAGACTGCCCCAACTGGAAAAATCCTAAGCCACTTAAAAGACATATTCCTTCTAAAACTTGTAAAAGCAAGTCATCACATGTCCACTGATTGGCTTGAGGAAGGGTAGAGTGGATGTATAAAACTCATTAAGTTACATACATGTCATTTTCACTAGATAGCATGTATGCATGTTGGAGGGAAGAATGTCTACTGCTTTCTTCATGTCCTCAAAAGAGGTTTGTGACCCAGATAAGGTGAATAGCCATTGTTAGAGAAGATGACAGACTTAGGAGTTAGCTGTGTTCACGGCAGACAGGTGGAAATATATTTTTCAGCATAAAATTTTTTGGAATACGTCAAATCAAACAATAAAGACAACTGCCTACCAGATCTATATTTATCTGAACTTTGAAAATATAAATGAAATTCACAAACTTGAAGCCAAGCACCTGAACAAGAATCAATAAATAAAAACATTAAATCACATTGTCAATTTTGCTACATCCTTCTCTACCATGTACTTTGTGTTTGCTTGTTGCAAACACTGCTGGGCGCTTAGATAGAATCCTCAATGATTGTAATCTTGGATTTTGTGTGCGTGCGTGTGCATTCTCTCAGATTTTTTTTTTAGGTGGTCCCACTTAAACCAATGAGCAAATTTTAAAAGGTATAACTATGATTCATAACATACGTAACATATGGCACAGTACGCCATGAATATACACTATATAACAACATATGTAACATAAAATACAAACTGTAATACACCATACAAAATAAAGCTTATACAATATGCAATGCATAATGCATAGACATGCTTTCTAAAAAACTATGGCTTTTCCATCATAATAGAATAATTTGCATACTTAATGTAGATAATTCCTAAGATTTTTATAAAAAATATCATTTGATTGAAGCCATTACTCTCCTTCAATAATTAAAAGTCATTTTTATTTTAATAAATACATTCAAATAACTTTATGACAACATTTTGTAGGAATATACCAGCTTAAGGTAGCTATTTCTTTGGATTCAATTTTATGTTGAAGTTTATAAGTGATTTAACAATTAAATATACCTAGTGGAACTGAGTGTATGTTGCTTAAATCAGTACCTGTCAAATTGAAAGCATGAATGGAATGACAATTTAGGACTTGACAATTAATTTCACTTGCAATACATAATAGGTATTCAGCTACAGGCTATCATGTGAATTGAAATCTGTCTCTAAGTTGAAATTTTCTAAGAAACCAAGGTAAAAATATCATGGACATGTTATAAGCATAAGCATTCTGAAATCAAACACACTGATTAAAAATTCACAGGGTTGTCTCTAAATTATCTAATAAAATAGTCATCAGGCTGAAATAATCACGATCAACTTTTCTACCTTTATTATCTGTTCTTGTCTGCTTCATAAAAATTAGAAAATTAAATGCAAAATATTTCCATTAGTGCACTGATAAAGCTGTAAATTTAAAAACAAATTGGAGAATGTGAAAGTTAAGATCCTCCTAGTAAAATTAACTTGTCCAACACTGATTATATATAATTCCGGTACTGCTGGATAGTGTTCTAAATGTACACTTTATTATAAGGCTTAAGAAATGTAAGGAAATTAATGCTGTTATTAAAACTCTAACTTTTCATTTTATTGAGTTACAAAGGTTGAAATCTGTAATCTTAATATGTATTAGCATGAGATTCTGCAATTTAATAAAATAAACTGGTTGATAAAATGAACTATGCTAACAATAAAAATGATGCCTGTTTTCTTGCGTGGAACACTTAGAGAATCTCACTTAATGGTAACAGATGAAAACTTTAATAATTTTTATAAATTATCAGTTTTTATAAACACTGATAAAATTATATCATAAATAATATTATTTATATACCTGTAAAATCTGTACAAATCTTATCTATATAATGTTATATCGTTATCAAAACTTTTTATCCATTAAATAACAGAGACACATTTATATACAATACAGTGTATCTACCTGTCATTTAAACAATTAATTCAATTACTGTCTATTGCATTTTTAAAGGTACTAAAAAAGCACTTGATGGAAGGAATAATATATAACATTATGATCTCTTTGTTCTTACGATGTTTATAATGAACTACAGACTAAGAAGAGTAAAGGATAGAGAAACGATAACATAACTGATAAAATTTAAAATTAAATCCCCAAGAGGGTCAGCGTCTTTGCAGGGTTTGCTCACTGACAAAGTATATAGAACAGTATCTGGGCTATAATTGCTGCTCAAAAACATTTGTTGAATAAATTAATTTGCATAGTATCTTCAATAATATAGAAATTTAAAAGCTTCCCTTTATAGACAGTGAAGTTCCATGAAAAAGATTCAGTGACAGGGCAAATTTGTATAACCAGCATAGCAACTATGCACTCCAGAAAAAAAAAAAAAGAAGATCAAAAAAATCAAGTATTTCCACAACGAAAATCCATCCAAAGATATTACCTGAGACGAGTGGCTGCACTTTAGGCTATTTTACTCATATTTACTTCTCTGGCCTAAACACTGAAGGAAAGTGGATTAAATTTAGAAAGACACCATTAAAATGTTCACATTCTTTAGGAAAGCATTGTGTGTGTGTGTGTGTGTGTGTGTGTGTGTGTGTGTAGAGTGCAGATCATACTTGAGGGTGAGGTGGTGTTGGTGATGGTGATTGTGGTGCTGATGGTGGTAGTGATGGTGATGGTGGTGGTGATGGTGATGGTCTTGTATTTCACACACAGTTTGAGATATTCCTCTAATTAACCCATGAGAGATTTCAGGAAAGCATGATGAGTTGTCGTCAGGTGGCTGTAGAAGAAAAAAATTGAATTTCTTAAAAAAATTGAGAAACAGGTTATGGCATACTTGCCATAAATGGGACACATAGAGAGATGTTAACAGAGTGGAATGATGCCAATTCTAGAGAGGGTCAATTAAAATTATTCTTTGGAACCTATAACACAAATGTATATGCCAACATGTTGACTCACATTTTCAACAAATATTTACTGAGTGTTTGGTATATTATTATGGACTCTCTAGGTAGGTTATTTATGTTCAAGTCCTATTCGACCACCAGTGATATACTGAGGAGTAAAGCATGGCATCTGTCTCCTTCAGTTCAGTTCAGTCACTAAGTCATGTCTGACTCTTTGCAGTCCCATGAACCGCAGCACACCACGCCTCCCTGTCCATCACTAACTCCCAGAGTTCACCCAAACCCATCTCCACTGAGTCAGTGATGCCATCCAGCCACCTCAACTCTGTCATCCCCTTCTCCTCCTGCCTTCAATCTTTCCCAGCATCAGGGTCTTTTCCAATGAGTCAGCTCTTTGCACCAGCTGGCCAAAGTATTGGAGTTTCAGCTTCAACATCAGTCCTTCCAATGAACACCCAGGAATGATCTCCTTTGGGATGGACTGTTTGGATCTCCTTGCAGTCCATGGGACGCTTAAGAGTCTTCTCCAACATCACAGTTCAAAAGCATCAATTCTTCAGCACTCAGCTTTCTTCACCATCCAACTCTCACGTCCATACATGACCACTGGAAAAACCATAGCCTTGACTAGATGGACCTTTGTTGACAAAGTAATGTCTCTGCTTTTTAATATGCTGTCTAGGTTGGTCATAACTTTCCTTCCAAGGAGGAAGCGTCTTTTAATTTCATGGCTGCAATCACCATTTGCAGTGATTTTGGAGCCCAGAAAAATAAAGTTAGCCACTGGTTCCTCATCTATTTGCCATGAAGTGATGGGACTGGATGCCATGATCTTAATTTTCTGAATGTTGAGCTTTAAGCCAACCTTTTCACTCTCCTCTTTCACTTTCATCAAGAAGCTCTTTAGTTCTTCTTAACTTTCTGCCATAAGGGTGGTGTCATCTGCATATTTGAGGTTATTGATATTTCTCCCAGCAATCTTGATTCCAGCTTGTGCTTCTTCTAGCCCAGCATTTCTCAGATGTATTCTGCATATAAGTTAAATAAGCAGGGTGACAATATACAGCCTTGACGTACTCCTTTTCCTATTTGTACCCAGTCTGTTGTTCCATGTCCAGTTCTAACTATTGATTCCCGACCTGCATACAGGTTTCTCAAGAGCCAGGTCAGGTGGTCTGGTATTCCCATCTCTTTTAGAATTTTCCACAGTTTATTATGTTCCACACAGTCAAAAGCTTTGGCATAGTCATTAAAGCAGAAATAGATATTTTTCTGGAACTCTCTTGGTTTTTTGATGATCCAGCGGATGTTGGCAATTTGATCTCTGGTTCCTCTGCCTTTTCTAAATCCAGCTTGAACATCTGGAAGTTCATGGTTCATGTATTGTTGAAGCCTGGCTTGGGGAATTTTGAGCCTTACTTTACTAGTGTGTGAGCTGAGTGCAACTGTGAGGTAGTTTGAGCTTTCTCTGAAAACTGACCTTTTCCAGCCCTGTGGCCACTGCTGACTTTTCCATATTTGCTGGCATATTGAGTGCAGCACTTTCACAGCATTATCACTCAGGATTTGAAACAGCTCAATTGGAATTCCATCACCTCCATTAGCTTTGCTTATAGTTATTGTAAGGCCCACTTGACTTCACATTCCAGGATGTCCAGCTCTAGGTGAGTGTTCACACCATCATGATTATCCGGGTCATGAAGATTTGTTTGTATAGTTCTGTGTATTCTTGCCACCTCTTCTGATTATCTTCTGCTTCTGTTAGGTCCATACCATTTCTATCCTTTATTGAGCCCATCATTGCATGCAGTGTTCCCTTGGTATCTCTGATTTTCTGGAAGAGATCTCTAGTCTTTCCCATTCTGTTGTTTTCCTCTATTTCTTTGCATTGATCACTGAGGAAGGCTTTCTTATCTCTCCTTGCTATTCTTTGGAAATCTGCATTCAAATGGGTATATCTGTCCTTTACTCCTTTGATTTTTGCTCCCCTTCTTTTCACAGCTATTTATAAGACCTCCTCAGACAGCCATTTTGCTTTTTTGCATTTCCTTTTCTTGGGGATGGTCTTGATTCCTGTCTCCTTTACAATGTCACGAACCTCCATTCATAGTTCATCAGGCACTCTATCAGATCTAATCCCTTAAAGTCTATTTCTCACTTCCACTAGGACACTATAGTAAAATATAGGAACTAAGAAACAACAGTTAAATACACAAAAACTCAGAAAAATACAATCTTATATTTAAAAAATAAAGATATGGTTAATCCCTAAACATACCTTTTAAAAAAATTTTGTCCATACCACATGGCATGTGTTCAAACCTGCATCCCCTGCATTGAAAGCATGGAGTGTTAACCACTGGACCTCCAACGAAGAGTCTAAACAGATCTTTAATACTGGGTAAAGCAGCATCTATTAAGGTGCAGCAAGATAGGACCCTTTCTCTTTGGTCTTTCATATTCTTTGTTAGAAAGAATGCTGTATCTAGGAGACTGCTTTTACTTAGAATGAGGTTGTTAAGTATGTTTTGATCAGTTTTATGGAGGATAGAGCAGGCTAGCTGTTCTGATCTCTGTTCAAAACAGAGGAACTATTTCTCAGTTACTTTGCATGCACAAAACTGGTTAGTGCTAAACTCCTGACCCAGATAAGAAGACTGGACCTTTGTCTAGCAAGATATATATTATCTTTGTTTAGGCACATGAGCCCAGTTTGTTTGGTTCTAAACTGAAAGCTTTTTAAATCTTTTAACCTCATTTGAAGAACAAAATAATCATGAGAGGTTTTAGTAAAAGGATCAGCAATGGCTTCTTAAAGTTCAAATCAGAAAGACTTCCAAACCATGCCAGCATCTCCAGAAGCCAGGCCTCTGTTAAGACTTCTGCTTCTGGCTTAGTCACTAAGTCACGTCTGACTCTTGAAACCCCATGGACTGTAGCCTGCCAGGCTCCTCTGTCCATGGGACTTCCCAGCACGAATACTGGTGTTGGTTACCATTTCCGATTAACCCTCTTAGGGAGGTGTCTTAGTCTGTTCAGGCTGCTATAACAAAATACCATGGACTGGGTAGCTTATTACAATGAAAATTTATTTCTCACAGCTCAGTTGTTGTCTGCAGAGAGCCTGCTTTCTGGTTCACAAATTTTGCCCTCTAGATATAACCTCATGTGGTGGAAGGGGCAAGCTAGTTCTTTTGTGTACCTTGTATAAGGGCTCTGCCATCATGGCCTAATTACCTCCAAAATGCTCTCATCTCCTAATACTAATTCCCGTGAGAGGTTAGGATTTCAACAAAGAAACTATGGAGGGACACAAACATTCAGTCCATAATAGGAGGAAAACTGTGGCCAAACTCATCTATAAGAACCACTTCATTCTGTAGAATGGTGGTTTGTGGGATACCTAAGAGAAATCACCATATTTGAAATCAAAGAGGCAGCATGATGGTGTTCAATAATTCCCAATTTATCTTCATCTAGAAAATGTACCTTTTAGTGTCAAACATAAGCACTTCCTTCTTGAGGTTATTCAGCTCCTTAATGAAGTTGCTACTGAGTCTGCAAATCCATTTAAGTGAAGGGCCCAGATGCAGATGTTAAAAAGCTGGGTAAGAACGAGGTCTCTTTGTTTTCATAACTGTATATACATAGCCCCAAACCTGTTAGGATTACTTGACTATTTAAGTGTTAGATTCCCAAATTATGAGCTTAACAACTATTTATTGGAAGGTTAAAAAAAAAAGATCTGGGAAATCATCAAAGCAACAAATTTTATAGATGCTAGTTGACATTTTTGAATTTAGAAGTAACTTCAGGGGACCCCAGTTCAATTCCTGGGTCGGGAAAATTCAAAATAATGTAAAGATTTGGACTTACCTATTTGGGTAAACATCACTCATCCTATAGTTTCAATCAGAAATAGTTAGGGAACACTGAAGGCCATAGACATATTTCACCTAGTTGTATTGCCTCAAATTTCCTCATTAAACTAAATATTTGGAGAGAAAGAACTATGTGGGAAATAACCTGTTCTATCCTCCTTCTTTTCAGAGCAGAGCATAAGACCACTCTTAGTATTTACTACAGAAATGACGGCTTGTATTACTAACACTGCTCATAGAAGTCAGTGAAATATCTAAAAGGAAGCTTCTCTCACATTTTCATCAAGACCATATTCTAGATTCCATAATAGAGAGACCAAGGCACCAGTAAGGCAGGAACAGTATAAAGAAATTTACAGAGAGAGAGATAACAGAAAACAAGAAGAAGAGAGACTAAGAGAGGGAGATGAAAGATAAAAGCAGTAAATTTTGAAGAAACTACTTCCTTTCATAGTAAGTAAACATTTTTCTCACACTTGGAAAAGTTAAAATTTTGCAGTTTAAACTGTCTTTTTCTTTAAATTAAATATGCCATGGGGCAGCATAATCTGTGCTGCATTTAGGGACTTAAATACAATAATCTCATCCCTGTCAAGATGAGCATTAACAACCCATATTTTAAAACAGAATTAATTAGTATCTTAAATTCTCATTTGCCTTCCAGGGCAAAGGTTCTCTTTCCCTATCCATGAACATCTCATCCACTGGAATTTCTTTGAGTTGCTTCAAAGAACATTTCTGAGTGACACAATCAACAGCAAGAAAAGGCAACATAAAGAATGAGGGGAAATCTTTGTAAATCATATATATACAAGTTATTAATATTTAGTATAATAGAGAACCAAAACTCAATAAACCAAAACCAAATAGCTCAACTAAAAATGGACAAAGACCTTGAATAGACATTTTTTTAATAGACGATTACAAATGGCCAAACACATAAGAAAATATGGTCAACATCACTAATTATTGGGAAAAGGCAAATCAAAACTACTTATAAAATCATTTATATTCATCAGGATGGCTACTATTAGAAAAAATAAAATAATCAGTGTTAGAATGTGGATAAAGTGGGACTCTCCTGCAGAAAACAGTCAGACATGACTTGGTAACTAGACAACAACAACAACAAATATATATACATTAGAATGTTATTCAGCCTTTAAAAGCAAGGAGATTCTGACCACAGTGCTGAACTCTGGAGACAGTATGCCAAGTGAAATAAGCCAATCAAAAACTATTTTATGATTCTGCTTATGTAAGAGATCTAGAGTAGTCAGATTCATAGAAAGCATCATGGTGGTTGTCAGGGAATGGTGAGGTTAAAAACTGGGAGTTGTGTTTTGATGGATATAGTTTGTTTTGCAGGCTGAAAAAATTCTGGAGATTTGGTGCACAATAATTTAAATTTATATTGAACAATACAATAACACATAAAGTGGTTTAAATTAAAAATTCAATGTAATATATATTTTTGCCACAATTAAAAATAATCCATACTTTCATTTTAAAAACAGGAAATGTTTCAATCTTACAACTTATGTAACAGAAAATCGTACTACTGGGTGAAAAATATATGACCAGTTATGTTTAAATAGGGTCAAAGGTATCAATCAAATACCCATTCCTCAAATATTAGTACTTTTTATCCAACCAGTTCTCCTAAATTTTAAGCATCTGAACATTACTGCTTTGGTTCTCCAAAGATTCTCTCAAAAATACCTGCACAAAATTATGCATTTTTTTCAGATAAGACAAAGTTCTGCTCATTTCTCTTTTAACCTTTATCTGTTAACACTTTAAGATCAACTCAGTATTTCTTCCCACGTGTGTCTTCTTCCTTTGACTGAGCTAACCACTCCTTCCTGTGGGTTCCCATTATGGCTTACAAAAAACTCATTGATCGAATTTACTACCTATTTACTATCTATGAGCTCCTTAAGGGTAAGGATGCTTCCTGTTCATCTGTGTCCCAAGAATTCAACAGAGAGTCAGGCAAAAAATAAAAGTTTAGTATTCTTTTACAGGATGATGGTGAAGCTAACTCTTGTAAAGCTGCCTTATTAAATAATTACAAAATAAGTTCTTCTTAGAGATCAAACTATTGGAGGGTTAAAGCCCAGCTGCTCCTTCTTTTTACTAAATAATATCTTTTTTTACCAAAAATTGTAAGTTTGCTTTCTTTTTTGATTTGAATGTCAAGAAGCTAACTGCCAAAAGTTTGTTATAAATAAAATTTTACCCATGGCATTAGTAACCTAGTATAATCAATCTAGTATTATTATCCCAATACCCCAAATCCTGCTTTTATCCTTGCATTCAAGCTATTGTAATATTATCTTCCTACAAATTATCTCAAATCTATTTTGGAAGGAAGTGAGATATGATTAAAATATGTAAAATATGCAATATGAGGCTAAATATGAAGGTGCTGCTTCAAAGCAGTTCTCTTGAGTTTCTTTTCTTTGTTCCATGAATAATGTCTCCCACATTTCCGTCGAATCCTAAACAGCTGTGCTCTCATTACTGCAATATCTGTTCTTACATGCTTTATCTTGTCTGGTTCAGTTCTGAGTAGGCGGTATAGTCTGTTCTCCATAATTTGTTTTCTAATGTATATCCACTTGTGTGCCATATTAGTTATTCTATTTTTCCTTAAACTGCAGCTAAATTAAGCTATTTTTCAAAGTAATAGGACAGTCTAGTCAAGACCCTTTCAAGATAAGATATGCATACTTTAGTTGCTATAATTAAGACAACAGAAAATATGATTTCCTTCATAATAATCTTAAACTGCAGAATTTTAGGAGACTTATATCCAGATGTATATTTAGGATGAACTGTGATGCTTTAGAAAGATCATTTGACTTTTTAAGACTAGATTACCTCAAAAGTTCTTTCCAAGTCTAAAATTATGGATCTGCTGCTGCTAAGTCACTTCAGTCATTTCCAACTCTGTGAGACCCCATAGATAGACATCTACCAGGCTCCGCCATCCCTGAGATTCTCCAGGGGAGAACACTGGAGTGGGTTGCCATTTCCTTCTCCAACACATGAAAGTGAAAAGTGAAAGTGAAGTTGCTCAGTTGTGTCTGATTCTTCATGACCCCATGGACTGCAGCCTTCCAGGCTCCTCCCTCCATGGGATTTTCCAGGCAAGAGTACTGGAGTGGATTGCCATTGCCTTATGGATCTAGTAGTGTCTAAAATGATAATTGAGGTGCTAAACCCTTGCCTGGAAATAAACATAAATACTCATCAGCTTATACAGTGATTTCAATAAAAAGAAACTATCCTGAATATCATGTTAAAATAATTCTTTATTCAGATTAAAACAAAATTAAAGCTTTAGAATTGAGGATTATACTTGTGTTTGCTATGAACTTAATTAAACGTATTGTCAATAGTGTATATTACCTTCAGTATAACATAACCACAAATATAGCTTCTCAATAATCATACCATCTCTCATCTCAGTATCTCATATAGACATTAGTCTAGTCAACTTATGAATCCTATCTAAATATGTATGAGGATTCCTTATTCCTTCAATTTCCACTTCAGACGAATTTCACTGCTGAAGTGTACTGCAAGTTCATTTCTACTCTCATTGTTATTTTCTCCTTGAAAAACATATTGGACCCTTTCCCAACAAACCAAATTTCTTGAGCATTGCAAGGCCTACCTGGATTGTCCTTATCTTCTGTGAAGCATTACCTAGCTATCTAGTACTCAGATAGCTTAAAATGACCTACCCATTTTCTACATTTTTGCTGAACCACAGAGTTCCTATCTAACTTCTAATATAACATCTAGTAATACAGCAACTCCAGAGCAGACCAGCTAGTTCACCCATAAATACACATTCTCCTTTTTGCCACATGTTTAGACTGTATTGTCCAACCTCTTTGCATCAGGGTGAACCTTGTGACTAGTTCTGGCCAACGCCATGTGAGCAAATATGATGTTCAACTACTTTGAGGCTTGACCTATATATAAAAAGACTTTTACAATCCTTCATGCACTTTCTTCCTTTGAACTTTTCTACTGGCTACACACAGAGGATCTGACGAGGACTATAACAATCGAGGTGATGTCAAAGGTCCTAAATACCTCCATGAATGAAGACATGGAATGACACTCCTCCCTCTGACACAATATACAACTTTATATGGAATCTTTGTTTTTCTTGTTTTACTTCCCTTGTTGATCTTAAATGACTGAGAATGTATCTCAAAGCCTTTTAAAATTCTGTATATAAGCAATTGCAATTATTTAATAGCATTTATTCAACATGAGCATATTTTTAATCACAAATGCATATGGTCTTTAAAGTTATACTATTCTCATTCAGCTGATGTGAAGAACAAACTAATGGAAAAGATCTCGATACTGGGAAACACTGAAGGCCAAAGGAGAAGGGGGCGGCAAAGGATGAAATGGTTAGACAGCATCACCAACTCAATGGACATGAATTTGAACAAACTCCAGGAGATAGTAGAGGACAGAGGATCCTGGCATGCTACAGTCCATGAGGTCACAAAAGTCACTTAGCAACTGAACAACAAATCATCAATCATATGCACTCCATTATTCATAAAACATTCTAAATGTTTAATTATAAAATACTCTAAATGTTTACTGTATATATTTACATACTGTTCAATGATCACATAATATATAGTATATATCCACATAATTTTAAAAAGTAAAACAAAAAAAGGACACTTGCTTTAGTATTCACTAGAAAAGAGAATCATGGCCAGATTTTTCTTCTGATTGTTATTCTCTATAGGTGTTATCTCATATAAAGCTAGAAAATCAAAAAAGGAAATCTCTAAGAGTCCATGAGCACATTCTCAAGTCACTGAAATAACACACAGTTGGTGTATGAATGAGTTCATGAATCATTTATCAGTGGTGATAGAAATAGAAATTATTTCCTTCAGAAGTCTATCTTTGTTCCAGTGCCCTGTAAATATGTTCAATATTTGAATCTCTACTTTAAAGAAGGGAACACACATTAATTGATGGTTTACTCTGTGCTAGGTTCTGTACCTAAATCATTGTACTTACCCCTCATAAGGGCTCTGTGAGGTAGTTATTTTTATCCCCACCGCAGAGGTGAAACACCTAATGAAGAGAACACTGCTCCCAAATGGCAGAACCATGACTGGAACCCACACCTGCTTTATTCTTTCATACTTCTTCTCTCTAAAACAGAATTCTCTCTAGCCTCTCTCACCTATGTACTTTTTCATGACACTCTGTGTTCGAAATACTATTCTTCTCTATTCTAAATATCAATATCAAAGTTCAAACAGTTATGACTATTTCAATGAATTTTTATGCAAGCTGGACAGAAAAAAATGTTTAAAACTCATGGAAGAAATTGCCTTTGATGAAAGGTCACACTGAAAGATGGACACTTGCTTTATGATGATTCTTACTATACCATTTTTCTCCTCTCCTCCCAATAAATCCTGGCTTCTAGTCTCCTGTCATCAGATTATATGGCCCATTTTCTTCATTGTTGCAGTCACTTAATGACCTTCCAATTAACTCCTCCAAGTCTCCCAACTATTTTAGCTCCTGCCTAATGGTCATGCTTTCCAACATGACTCTTGATTTAATTATTGACAACTTCAGTATATACATATATGATCCTTCCTGACATGTGGCCTCTTGCTTGCTTAATCTTTCTATTAAATATCTTGTCCTCCCTGTTATCTCAGCCAATTAACTCCATGGTCATTTCTAGATCTATTCATTATAAGTAACACCCATACTTTCACAATCTGTTTTATGCATCCAGTACTCTGATCATCATCTCCTCTTTCCAGCTCATTTGCTCCAGTATCTCAAGTCATCTGCCCACTGGTATCTTCAATCAAATTGAATGACACACATTTCAATGTCCCTCAACTCCCTTCACTAGGCAAAATTACAGTCCTACTTGGATTTAACTCTCTGCCTCTTCAACACCGACACTTGTGCAGCTAAATATGCCTGCAGAAACACAAAGCAATTCTGAATGATCCCAGTTTAAACTCAATTTGAAAAAGTGCTTGAGGACCCTGATGGCTGCCCACAATCAAACCATATTTCACTAGTACATGTACTTTGCACCCACGAAGGACTTCGTACTTTCTCCTTTATTCTTAAATTTACAGCACCTCTGTCATAATACTCCCAGTTAATAGCTTAGCTTTGCCTCTACTGAAAACACTGAGGTGACTAGAAAGAAGCTCCAGAAACCCTCACAGTTACATGTCAGTCCAGTTCAGTTCAGTTCAGTCGCTTAGTTGTGTCCGACTCTTTGCAACCCCATGGACAGCAGCACACCAGGCCTTCCTGTCCATCACCAACTCCTAGAGTCCACCAAATTCATGTCCATTGAGTTGGCGATACCATCCAACCACCTCATCCTCTGTCATCCCCTTCTTCTCCTGCCCTCAATCTTTCCAGCATCAGGGTCTTTTCAAATGAGTCAGTTCTTTGCATCAGGTGGCCAAAGTATTGGAGTTTCAGCTTCAACATCAGTCCTTCCAATGAACACCCAGGACTGATCTCCTTTAGGATGGACTGGTTGGATCTCCTTGCAGTCCAAGGGACTCTCAAGAGTCTTCTCCAACACCACAGTTCAAAAGCATCAATTCTTTGGCGTGCAGCTTTCTTTAGAGTCCAACTCTCACATCCATACATGACTACCAGAAAAACCATAGCCTTGACAACACAGATCTTTGTTGGCAAAGTAATGTCTCTGCTTTTTAATATGCTGTCTAGGTTGGCCCACCCACAATTGAACCCATATACTTTGCTTTCTCTTAAGTTTCCAGAAATAAATGGTATTTACTCCTCTCTAAAATGTTCCCTTGTGCACTAAATACAATTTCCATCATATATCCAATAATTGCACAATGGAATTGATTCCATTTTTTCTGCATTATTAATTTTTTCTTATGTAGTATAGAAAATGACCACCAGTAAAAAGGTTATTTGTCCCATTTTAAAAGACTCATCCTTTAAACCCCATTTCACCTAACAGCTATAACTGATTATCATCACATTTTTGCAGTAAAATATCTTCAGATAGGATCATACTAATCAGTTCTTACCATACTGATCAACAGCAAGTACATTGTCCTTGACATATTTTTTTCACTTGGTTTCCATGATAACACCACCATGGTTCTTGTCTAACAATATTATTTTTACATCTCAATCTTTGTTGGTTTTTCCTCCTCTTGCAGATATCTTAAATGTTAGAGTTCCCTAGATTTCAATCTTCTATTCTCTCCTCTTCTCTGTCTGCATCCATTACACTATGACCTCAATCAGCAAATAAATTTTAATAACAGCAATAAGTCTTTGGCACCCAAATTTATACTTCTTGTTCAGACATGTCTTCTGAACCTCAAACTCACATATGCAACTACCTACCTGTCAGATGAATTGAGCTGTCAATAGATATCTCCAACTGATATGCCCAAAACTAAACTTCTCATTCTTTTGCCCTGTAAACCTATTCCACTCAGGCTTTTTTTTTTTTTTCCTCTCTTATTTAAATAGATGACTCATCCTTTTAGTTGCTAAAAAAAAAAACCTGGCCTCATTCCAGATTTTTCCCTTCTCACATTCATATTCAATTTGGGGGAAATCTTGTTGTAGAACCCTTCTGAAAATTTTCACTGGTACCACACTAATGCTAAGCCATGATTATTATTCCAATGATTCTGAAATCATCTCTCAACTGGTTTTCCCATTTCCACCTATGTGCAAACGATTTCAACACAACATCCAGTGATCCTTGTAAAATCTAAATCAGATCAAATCTCTCCTCTGCTCCAAACCATCTACTAGTTCCTCTTCTTAGAGTGAAATTCAAGTCAGCAGAAGCATCAAGAAGGCACTACAGTGACTACGAGAACAGCTTCATGTCCGTTTTGAGCTAATTGCTCTCTCACTCATTCATCTCCAGCCATCTGACCTCCTCACTGAACACACCGGACACATACTTATGCTCTGAAGGTTAGCACTAGTATACCTCTCTCTTGAGATGTTGTTCTCCAGATATTTGCTTGCCTATTCCCCTGAACCACTTCAGATAGCACCTCTTCAATGACATCAACTTTGGCCATTTAAGTGAAAAATGCAACCGAACTCCCTTCTCCTTAGCTCTGCTTTGTTTTCCATAACTTTATTACTTTCCAATTATCTAAATATTTTGTGAGTGTCTGTATGTACACATGCTCCCCTAAAGAAACCCTAGTGCCTAGAATAGTGTAGACACATTGCATGTGTACAATAAATATATAAAATTAAAAGGAACCAATAATGAAGTATAAGCCTAGTCAAACTGACATTCTACACACAAGATACACACATACATACACACATCACACAGAGTTCTAAAGAGAACTCAAAATGTATCCTTGATAATTGAAATATGATGCTAATATACATCTAAATGATAATTAATAATTCTGTATACAGAATAACAAACTCTCAAAATTGTGAACAACCTTAAAGGTATAATCCATTGATGCATGTGATGTTTATGTCTCTTCTACATGTTTTCCTATAATAATTTTCTAGTCTATTCCTGAATACTGCAGTAATGGTGGACCTTTTGCATAGTTTGCAATTAGAAAATTAAAATTCAAGGTTAATGTTGCCTAATATTTTACAGCAATTAAAGAAAGTAGGAATAATAGAATCTGAAACCAGGTCATTTGCCTACTAGGCTAGAGCCCTTCATCACACTCAACTCTGTATAGAAAACCTTTAGTGCATTTAAATATATGTTTACTGAATAAACCAGATGCTTTTTTATAACTGGCAGTTTAAAAATACTTATATAAGTGAAGTCAATTTAAAAATACTATGAAGAATCTGTATATGTAGACAATCCTCACCTCAAAAAAAAAAAACACTTGAAAAACACTCACACATATTAAAATTGAACTTATCTTGTCAGTTTTCTCATTATCAGGCAAAAAGGTTGATAAAACAGTACCACCAAGCAATATTAGGCCTAGGGGAATAGAATTCACAAAGTATCTGAGGTAGATAATTCTACTCATAACTTGAAAATATCACTGTATGACACTCTAAGAAACCCAGCTTTACATTAGAAAGATGAAGACAAAAATGAAGGCAAGAACATAAGTAATACAGATAAAACAAAGCCCTTTAAAGTTTCCCTCCCCAAATAATTCAAGCAAAGACTGACTATATCACTTTTCACTATACATTCTACTACAAGGTGAGTAGAAAGAGGTATTAAAAAAAACAAAACCCACACATTATGTCTGAACTCTGCAAGTGTTTCATATTTTAATTATGTTTTGGACTTCTGCTCACTGTCACACACTATGATACAAATGAATAACACAATAATAAAAGTATAAGAGGTAATGAAATAGTCATAATTAGGAAGCCTGAAGACAACACAGTCATCATGAATAACAAACTCCATGTGCTCAGTGGTATCATTAAGCTGTTCAAATTTCTAAAGCTCTTCCTATCAGCGTTCTTCTGTAAAGATGTTATATTTAATGGATAAAAGGACAGTTTTTATTACTGTGAGACTCTGAAATGTAAAACAGCTTGACATTTTTGATGCATCATGTTACAGCATATCATGTTCAAACAGACTTTATTCTGTGCTGCTCAATAAAAACTTCTAGGAACTTCAAAAGAAAATACTGTCTAAAAAATCATTTCTCAGAAGGAGCAAGTTCTTGTTACCATGTTAGAAAACTGAAAAATTTTGTTTTCAAAACAAAAAACACACTTCATCAAAATTTATAAACTGATTCTCTGGAATATTTTTCTTCCAAACTCTATACCTACGTGTGCTCTTGTTTTGTCATTTTATATGTATATATATATAATACACATGCATTTATTTATATATAATTTATAGACAAATGCATATTAGTTTCTTAGGTCTAGAAAGTTAAATGGAAATATGACTTTAGAACAGGAAGGGAATTTACTTGGAATGTATTCCAACCTCCTGATTTTATTGATGGAAGAACAAAGTGAAGGACATGCAACAACCAACTCATCAACAGAACCCAGATCTCCTGAGTCTCACTGCAGTGTTCTTCCTAGTACTCTGCACTGCTTCACTATGTACACAAAAGGCAGAGAGCCACATTCAATCAAATCTTTGATAGACTTTGATGTTTTATGTCATATACATATTAGGTTTGAAGATCTTGGCCTGAACAAATTAAAAAATAACTTCAACTCCAATTGCAAAAATTACTATTCTATGCTTAGTTGCTCAGTCACATCTAACTCTTTGCAACCCAATGGACTGTAGCTTGCCAGGCTCCTCTGTCCATGGGGATTCTCCAGACAATACTGTAATGGGTTGCCATGCTCTCCTCCAAGGATCTTCCCAACCCAGGAAAAATTACTACCTGCATGGAAATTCATTCACAATATCCTTCATGTTTTTTTTTTTAATTTTCTTTACTTTATTGTGTTGGTTTTGCCATAAAGTAACATGAAACCGCCATGGATCTACACATGCTCCCCCTCCAGAACCCCCCCTCCCCACTCCCGACTCCCTCCCCCTGGGACATCCCAGTGCACCAGCCCCGAGCATCAACACTGGGTTGGCGATTGATTTCACATATGGTAATTAACATGTTTCAATGTCATTCTCCCAAATCATCCCACCCTTGCCCTCTTCCACAGAGTCCACGTGTCCGTTCTATACATCTGCGTTCCTTTTGTTGTCTCGCATGCAGGGTTCTCATTACCATCTTTCTAAATTCCATATATATGTGTTAGTATACTGTATTGTTGTTTTTCCTTCTGGCTTACTTCACTCTGGATAATAGGCTCCAGTTCCGTCCACCTGAGTAGAACTGCTTCAAATGAATTTTTTTAATGCTGAGTAATATTCCATCGTGTATATGTACCACAGCTTTCTTATCCATTCGTCAGTTGATGGGCATCTAGGTTATGTTTTAAATGACCTACTGGCAAAGGTTAAATAAATGACTTACCTGCAAAGGTTAAATAAATAATAAAAGAACCACCATTGATTTGTCAGGTGAATAAAAATAGTATTATATGCTTGTTCTTATTTCAGAGCTAAACAGGACACAAGTTTGAAGATATGGGCCACACTCGGCAGTATGGTAAGTATGTACATTCTTGAGGACACCTATTATTTTTCTTTCTTTTCCTTATTAGGTAAGTTCCACAAAGAACACAACAACAACAAAGCGGAGCAAGCAGTGCTAACAAAATTACTTATGAGGCATAGTTAATCGTGCCTGCTCATGTGGGAACACAGGGTTTAGGATTGTAAACAAATCCTTGCTGGAGAGAAAACAATTTCTTAGATCAGTGCTTATTTTTTCTGTTTAGTATTCATGAAACTGTCCTATAATCCTTTAAAAAATATTGATCTAGGCTCCTGTCATTCCAATTCCAACATCCACTACTTGGAGATTTTAATAAGTATCATACCTGATAATAATGCACTGGATGAACTGAACATTTAAGGGAAATAGTTTCTCACCTGTCTGCCTTCTACCTTTAGTAAACAATTGTTTCACAAAAGTACTTAATTTGAGAACTGCAATAACTCTAACTGCCTTCTACATATAGAGAGGCATATATTGGTTTGATCAAAACTCAGAATATGAATGATTTGTATAATTACTTGCACATTTTAACAAGAATATTATTGCCATTAAGTAGATCCCTATGCTACTAAACTATAGGAGATAGACATAAACATATTTACTAATCATAGAACCTGATTTAAAAGAACATCTTCCTACGGAAGAAGTTACATATGTAAGGGCAATACAGACTATGTTAAGGGACCTGGAAAGAACTCAAACTAACATATAAACCCCTCCTCCCCCCAACACACAAAACAGGAGGTGAAACTACTTTGGATGTCAATATGCACAATTTATGTGAAGTTTTAGGTTAGAAATCTGGAATGGGATAGCAGGGTTATTATTAACACAATTGTTCACTCTCAGATTTGGAAATTGCTACAGCCATTATTCAATACAGTTACCCTTGTTGTTGTCCTTAAAGAAATGACATCATATTCCTGACAAAGCCTGGATGGTTTCTGATTAAATACTTTCTGTGACAAATGAATGAGATGGGAACTTTTTTTAAAAATGTAACTGTGTGTGTGTGTGTATGTATTAGTCGCTCAGTCATGCCCAACCCTCTGCAACCCCATGAACTACCTGCCAGGCTCCTCTGTCCATGGAATTTCCCAGGAAAAAATACTGGATAACTACGTTTATCCTGTCTTAAACAATTTGTTGTTCAGTTGCTAAGTCGTGTCCCACTCTTTTGTGACCCCATAGACTATAGCCCGCCAGGCTTCTCTGTCCATGGGATTTCCCTGGCAAGAATGCTGGAATGGGTTGCCATTTCCTTCTCTAGGGGATCTTCCTGACCCAGGGATTGAACCCGTGTCTCCTGCATTGGTAGGAAAGCTCCATCTTAAAAAAAAAAAGGTTGGAAAAAAATAATTAGAAGAGATGGCTTTGGTTTTACATTAGGGTAAGTTTTTACCTCTTAGCAATATTGGTTGAGATATTGTTTCTTTGTGTTTCCCTAAGTTTGATTAAGTATTTGAGCCAAATAGGAAAAATTCCATGATTAAAATGAATGTAGCAATTAAATTGTGCTTCTAATGCAGTAACTGTGGGGGAGTTTTACTTTAAAAGGCAATCTTCACACTATTGCTGCCAAGGAAGGGAAGGGAAAATAAATTAAAGAAAAATAAAGACATGGGACTCACCTCAAGGTCCACTGGTTGACTTAAGCTTCCAAAGCAGAGATTGTGGGTTCAATCTCTGGTTGAGGAAATAAGATCCCTCATGGTGCGGGGTGAGGCCAAATGTTATGGGCTTCCCTAGTGGCTCAGACAGTAAAGAATCTGCCTGCAATGATTTGGGCAGGGGACCCAGGTTTGATCCCTGGGTGGGGAAGATCCCCTGGAGAAGGGAATGGCTACCCACTCTAGTATACTTGCCTGGAGAATCCCATGGACAGAGGATCCTGGTGGGCTACAATCCATGGGGTTGCAAAGAGTCAGACACAACTGAGTGACTAATATACAAAAGACACAGATACACCATGACTTGTTATCAAGGTCATTATAAATGTCTCCTATCTGCATTGCTTCTTGAAACTCAGTCCTACTCTCCCATCCCTCACCTCTTCAATGGGTGGAGGGGTGTGACTTGATGGGGAAGTTCATGGGGTCACAAAGAGTCAGATATCACTGCGCGACTTTCACATTTCACTTTGGCACAGTCAGACTGTAGTCTTCAAGGAGTCACCTCCAATCTAGTGTTTGGCAAATTCACCTTGGAGAATAGGTTCTTAAACTGTGACAGTATCCTTACTCTGGCAAAAAGAATTGGGAAAAAAAGGAAAAGCTAGTTTTTATTTACAGAAACACAGATTAAACTCGTATGTCTAAAAAACTTACATACTAGAAAGGAGTCACGATATTTTAGCATGATAGGTCCTCAAAGTGACACGAATAAAGTGTTTCTACTGCTAACCCCAGGACATAGAATTTGAAGAGGTGAGGTGCATAATCCTTTTTCCTTATTAGAGGCAAGTTCTCAAAGTGGAACCTTTGCACACCTTTTCACACGTGAACCGAGTTGCCCAGACACTTAGGTCAAACACTAAATTATGGAAAGTAAGGTTTTACTGAGTTTCATCAATTGGTTTGTTTGCAGGTTCTCAGAAGGTTAACTTTTATTCTAGCCTTGATTGAAATGTATGTTTTGCAAGTCAGAAACAATTACCATCCCACTAATGAGAACATTTACATAACTGCAGAAACATAGTGGGCCTAGCCCAAACAAATGAGAATGATCGAAGAAGAAAGCAACTAATTCTATAGATGTGTGATTAAATTGATTAGAAAATTCTAAGTTTTTCCAAAGAGACAAAATGAAATGAATGATTCTGGAACCACCACTGACTGCCATTAGTTCTACCCTTTACAAATACATAGAATAACTACCATCAGTCTTCAAAATGGCGTCCATTCAACTATTTCAAAATTTCTATTTTATTGCTTAAATATTCTATTTTTTAGTCTAATCTGTCATGGCTGTTTTATCTGTTTTGATGTTCCTGCAATAGAGATTCATGACCTCCTCTTTCTTCTTCTACACCTAGGTTTTCCTCTGTTCCTCTTAAAGAACTGTCCATTGCAACAGAAAACCAAAATAAAAGTATTAATAGCTTAAAATGTCAACTAGATCTATTATCTAGTTTCTTTCTACCCTTATACCATAGCATGGAATTTTGTCAGTAGACAAAATTAATAAAACACTAATTAATGCTGTAGTTAATTTACATGAGATAAAAATGACTGTTTACATGAAATTTAAAAATAAAAAATTTTTAATTTACTAACAAATTGTAAAGACCTAAGGTACCAAGAGATGTTTTGAAAAGTACTTTGGAATATGATCCTTGAGGATTGTTTATAAATACATTAAATAAAGTAGAATTTTGGCAATAATAATTTATTTTTACTCATGCTAATAGCTATTCCACTGAATCCAATACCAAAGTGTTATTATGAATGGAATTAGCTAATTACCGATCAAAATGAAAGAATAACTATAATTGGTTGAATTTCAGTCAAAATTATGCAATGAGTGGATTACATTCTGGAAAAACATATATATTTAAATTCTTTCCAAAACTTTAAAATTTTCTTTTTCTTATCCTGCCAACTGTGCCATTAAGGCAAAGGTTCTAAAGAGCTTTCATGGAAACTGTGTTTGTTGGTCTGACTAAAGTTTGGGTTGCTTTTCAATAAATGGGGTTGAATTTCTAAGAATCTGTCCATCTTTTATCATCTTTTTCTTCTGATGATTGACAGCAACCATCTGCAGGATGGCTGATCTGTGTGGAAAAAGAAACTCAGCCTTCAAAAGACCCAGCCAAGTAGTGAAAACACATTTGAACATAATTACATCAATTAATCTGTAGTTATAATAACCTCTGATTACTATAAGCTCTTCATAATTTGAAAACAAATGATATTTCCATTAACTCTTGCAATAAACCTATGAAGAATTTAAGATAATGCCACAGAATCTCAGTTTTCTTAACATATCAGAATAACATGGCAAGTAAGTGACTGAAACAGAATCAGAATCAGGTATTTGTTCTCCAATCCCACGCTCTTCCAATTATCAGATAATACAATAAGGAATGATTGTTAGGAAGATAAAGTCTAGAAGATACCCAAAACACCAAAGACTGTTCACAACAAATCTGGATGTGGGTACTGATTTACATAATTTATAATAGCATGTGAAGTGAAATGATTTTGAATCTTCTAAATAAGTTATCTTTATTATGTTGGCCAAATTTCTGATGGCTTAATTTCAGATTTGTCAAGTTCTCTTTTCACTTATTATAAAATGACTTCATTTGAAACTTCACATAAAATTGTTAAATTTAGGCTCCATAAGCTAAAGTAGATCAGTGATTAATACCAATTTTCTTTTCTTTTTTTTTTTTCTAAAATGAAAGAGGGAAAAAGAGAGAAGAGAGAAATTTTAAGCAACCAAGTAACACTGAGCTTTTATAATTTGTTTCTCTTTTGTACAACTCTCCATGTGGTTGTCTAGGGCAGGTTTCTGTCCCAAGTTTTATGAAAGACTCCTTTAAATAAGCTCCAAACTGGGATGCCAGGGTATTAAACATTCAGTGAAGCATTTAAGAAAAAGTACGGGATATAAAGGCTTCAATAGCCATTCATTTATACTGGAAACACTACTTGATTAAACGAAAAGCTAACTGCATTTGGGTTTCTTACATTTAATAAAGAACCTTCCAAGAAATGTCAGCCACATCTACCTACTTTTTCTTACTCGACATAATCAGTCCCCTCAAACTTGCTTCATAAATGTATCATTGATTTTTAAGCATGAATAAAATATATTTGGCAAACTGCCTTATGTCTCACATTAGGAAGTGCTGAAAAATCAGTTTTGATTAGCTGTAATAATTGGCTTAACGTTGGGAACATTTTAAAATGATTCTACAAGTGGATATTTGCCCTTCTCTGATACTTTAAATTATTATCTCATTATTTTTTATTATTGTTTTACTATTTTATCATTATTTGATTCTGGTTTTAATTTGGTGGAAGATAATTGCCTCTGGTACTAACTTGCTTACTACTTTGTACTTTCCTAATAACACTGCAGCAGGTATTGCTTACGGAGTAAAGTCACTGAAATAAAGCGGGAGAATGGGACACAAAAGACATTTTAAAAGGAGAAACAAAAAGCAAAAGAAATGCATGTGGCTAGAGAGAATGGGATAAAATCAAGGTATTCTGAAATCTCAGAATGCGGTACAATGCAGGTAAATATCAGCATGGCTCTTGAGTTCTGTGGGTTCTTTCACTTACTTCTGAAGAACCACAAGATAATTTGCTATGGTGGCATTTTTCTTTTAACAGGACAAATTCTTATATGTTTTTCTGGAATATAAATATAAGCGTAGCTACTAGTTTATAATCTTTGTTAATTTATTCAATTAACTTGTGGTATATAGAAGCTTAAACAAAGCAAAAACAGTTTTCTGTTATTTCTCTAATAGAGAAAATACCAGCAAAATCTACCTGACCTGTCTAATCCGTCCCTCAACTACACACATATTTTTATACTTCTCTCTCTATTTTTTTTTACTTTTTCATAATGAAAAAGCACTCTTCAGATCCCAGACCAAGGACAAAAAATTTTGAAAACTATCAAGATAAAAGTATTCAACTACTAAAAAGAGAATTTTTTAAAAAATGGATAAGGTAAAAAGAGGAAAAGCAAATATTTTCTACCTTGATCCTTTTTCACTACAAATCTGAATCATAAAAAATAACTAAATTATAATTAAAAGATATTAATTTACTTGGATATTACTAGCCACCTTAAATACTAAAAAGAAGTTCAATAAGACATATATATGATTAACATTAAATCTGGAAAAATGTCATTTCCTTAGATTTTTCATGCTATATGCCTGTTAACTCTATTAGTGTGAAAAGCTAAAACACAGTGAGCTACATTGCTTTGAAATCTTAAAAAATGATTAAGGAAGAAAATTGATTAAACTGATGAAAAAGTCACACAATGCAATTTTCATTAAAAGATTATTTTCAAATTAATGTTTTTGTTTTTTTATTTTCAGATCAGTTTGGAACCTGTTTTATTCCTTTTAATTTCAATTAGGTTTGTATGTGGATTTTACATAGTTAACAACACTGATGCTTTGTAATGTATTTTTAAAATCCTTTCTGAGGTGTTGAAAGCATCATGGTTTATTTAGAAACAGTTGCATAAAAATAATGAAATAGCCAAATAGCTACATAAATTAATTTATCTGCAACTGTGTAATTGTTCTATCACTTTTCACACTGTAAAATGGAACTCATCTATCATTTTTTATATGAGTAAATGACCAATTTCTTGTGCCTTTTTTCTTATTTCAGCAGCTTTGGTGTTTGTGTTTGATTAAAAAAAGTCTACATGAAGGATAATAAAGGTGGCAAATACCTACTGATTTTTTTTAATATGCCAGGTACTCTTAAAATAGATGGACTCATTTTGTTTTTTCAACAATGTTCTACATATTTTGCAATTCTCATTTCAAAGAAGAAACTTAACACATAAAAAGTTTAAGTAACTTGCCCAAAGTTTACCTATCTAGTGAATTAGGAGCTGGGGTTTCAACCCAAGTCATATAGTTCTAGATATTGGATCAATATTCAATATTCTCTCTCTATAGATCTTGATTTATTTATAGTAAAACAAAAAAAACTAACAAATTCACCAGTACTCAGTAATGAATATTAACAGAGTTCTATTTAATCATTTAGGATGTAAAATAAATTGCAATATATGCTAATTTTAAAGTCATGAATAGTGAAACATGAGTCCTGGACAAATCTACAGAACAATCAGCAAGCATTTTCTACAGTTTTGGAAATTCTGAAAGTCACTGGACTCAAACAAAACAAAACAAAACACCTCTTAGTTCTGTGGATAACAGCAGAGAAAACTTCCTTTACTCCCTCTGTAGAATCAGTTACTTTGCACGGACGAAACTGGAGCCCATTATCCCAAGTGAAGTAAGCCAGAAGCAAAAACAACAATACAGTATATTAACACATATATATGGAATTTAGAAAGACAGTAACGAGAACCCAACATGCGAGACGGCGAGAGGAACGCAGATGTATAGAATAGACTCGTGGACTTTGTGGATGAGGGTAAGGGTGGGATGATATGGGAGAAGGGCATTGAAACAAGTTAATTATCATATGTCTAATCGGTAGCCAGCCAGGGATTGATGCTCGGGGCTGGTGCAGCGAGATTTCCGGGGGTGGGGGGGAAGGGAGGAGGGAGGGGGGTTCTGGAGGGGAAGCATATGTAAACCCATGGTGATATCATGACATTGTATGGCAAAAACAATAAAAAAAGGGAAAGAAAAAAAAAGAATAATTTGAAAGACTTTTTTGTCAAATCATCACTAATTCTGGAGCTCAGAATAGTTCACTCATTGTCAAAAAGGACCTGAGCAAGCAGGAGATGAGGTCAGAAAAGACAACATGATAATTAAAACATATATGTTCTCATTTTATTGGACAAAATTTCCATCACTTTCTACTGGAAAAAGCCACAATTCTTTCCTTAAAATTCATTAAATTTTGAAATTTTCATGAAAACAGCATCAGAACAAATAATTGGCAGATAAAGCTTAATTTTGAAATGTCAAGGGACATTCACATTAAGGTTCTGAATCAGAAAGTATGTGTGGGTATAAATAAATACTAAGTTAGTTAGTTAGTTTTTCATTATCTTGTAGTTTCTTCTTGCCACATGATATTATTTTATTTCCATGACAATAGATTGCAGTAGCTGCCCATTAGCTAGGTTAAGGGGATTCATAACTGGATTATGACAGGGCAAATAAGTAACCAATTGAACAATTTATAGTGAGATATTTTTATGGTATTTCCCAGATGACTTTAGTGAGATAAAAGTATGATGTGTTAAAAACTACTGAAAACTGACTTCCACAAATATTAAATGCATACTTACTGAAATATCATCTATTAATTCATATCATTTACAAGTAAAGAACATATAACTAAAACAAATTTGCATGTATATGTAGACTCAATCCTCGAAAGAAAATTAAGACTGTAGTATACCTATGCATCTTATACTAAAGCTTAAAAAATTACTGTCTTATTTTGAAGTTTAGAAGCAAAATCTGAATCTGACAGATAAGCAAACAATAGATTAAAATTTATCACATTTCTTAGTAATATTCCCTGTCTTTCCTTATTGTTGAGACACATTTCAGTAAGTATGCATTTTATGTACTAATTCTCTCACTCACTGTTTCACTGATTCATTCATCAGTGGATTCATCAATAAATTCACTGATTCATTCATCATTTCAGATAAGATGTCTGTTATTGATGCTATAATCAAACAGATCCATCTATTCACAGCACAGTTCTGAAGCATACTTACTTAGGAAACAGATAATCCTAGATTCCCAACTTGCTATTTACCACTTGTGTGAAAGTGAAAGTGTCAGTCGCTCAGTCATAGCCAACTCTTTGGTATTTCATGGACTACACCCCACCAGGCTCCTCTGTCTGTTGGATTCTCCAAGAATATTGGAGTGGGTTGCCATTCCCTTCTCCATGGAAGCTTCCCAATCCAGGAACTGAATCCAGGTCACCTGCACTGCAGGTGATTCTTTACCTCCTGAGCTATCAGGGAAGTTCAAATAACAGGAAGGAGGCAGAGCTGGGATCTGAACCCATGCAGCTAGCCCTTAGTCCTTGTTCTTCTTATGCACTGTGCTATACTGTGTGGCTGTTGGCAAATTAATTGCTCTAAGCACCAGCTTCCTCACATATAAAGGGAGAACAATAATAGTCTACTCAATATAGTGGCTCTAAAAATTAAAGGAGATAATGTATAGAACCTAGCACAAAGTTAATCCTGAAAAATATCATCAAATGTTGACTAAAAAATGAATAATGACTATGACTACTGAAGCACTTAAGAAATATTTTTATAAAACCTCATAAGAGCTGTGTAGTGTTCTATGGAAATAAACAATGAAGCCTCTATCAATAAAGACTGAGCTATTGCAAGATGTTACCAGGAGGTCCAGTTGGGAATGCCATGAGATTAACTCATGAAATATAAATAAAGTATAAGAACTGGAGCGGAAAAAAAAATTAGAGGACTTAATTGAGAAAAATTAAGATATATGTGTTAGTAGGTGATTATTAGTTACAGATCTTAGTGAGTGCTCCATGAGATCTGAGGTAACACTGAATCCAAAGACTTAGGAATCCAGTTGTTAGGCATGCTCTCAAACTCACCTAAGGAAGAAAGGACTCAGTGGGAATTTGACCATGTTATATAATTGCTATTTTCACAAATTTCATATAAATTCAATTAAAAAATAAACCCCCCAAATTCTTAAATGTGCTGGAACAGTTTGCTTTTTAAAAGGTTATATCTCCAGTTGCAAGACAATTAAAAATCACACATTATAATAACCAATACAAATAATTAGGAAAAAAACAACACATGCCTATTTCTTGGCTTTTTTTCTTCATGAAATCTATAAAATTTATTCAGAGTAATAAAGACTTGAATAAGAGTCTTACCACACTATTGGATAGGAAGTTTCAATTAAAAAAAAAAAACCTACAGGTTTTGTTTAAAACTTTCAAAAAGCAGACTTCTTCTACAGGAAGAGTGATCATCTCTCTAAAGTACTTCTCAAAAATCTAAGTTTTCATATTTTCTAATCTTTTATGATAAAACAGAGTTCAATAGATGCAATGTAGATGACGAATGTTGTCATATCAGTAAACAAAGGATGCTGCAACAGTCAAGCCATCTGCCATTGCAGCCACCCCATCTGTGAATCCGGAGGGGATTCAGGATGGAGACAAACAGGACACAGGTCTTAGACAGTTAGAATGCAAATCAAAGCAATGATTAGTGAGTCCATATGCAGAAGTGCTACATTTATTAACTTGCGAAACCTTACTTTTCTTTAATTAATAATAATCTTTTGAATCTCTGACTACCTGGATTTTTTTCCTATTAAATTTCTATATATTCTGGCCCCTCCCTCTCCTTTTTGGAACAGTCTCTTAGAGCTACCTGAAAGCCCGTCTCCTCAGCTTAAGTCTTGACCAAGTCTACCAAGTGAGAGAGAATTTTCAAATTTTAGTTGCCCATTTTTTCTCAGTCAATAACAAGGAAAGCTATAAAGCTCTCAAACGGTGTATTTTTTGCCTCATATTGAAAACTGTTCATTCCCTATAATTTTACTAGTTCATACATTTATTTAGATGCTATAATTTGGGATTTATTCTAGCAAACAAAGTTTAGTCTTAAAATAGTAAATCTTCCTATTTACAGTTTGGGGACAGTAATTCTTGATACAAGAAGAGAGGTAGATGGAATTCTAAATGTTAACTAGTCTATACAGAAAATATTTTAAATAAATGTGGAGATCAAAACAGTTACAAACACATTCTGAATGTAGTGATCATTAGCCTTTCCTCCTAGGGTGTGCGAAAACTCATGTTGGGCCATCTGTATCTTAAAGGATTGATGCAGCTCCTATGTAACACCACTTGAAATCTCAAAAGAACTTCTAGGCCAATAGGTCACCACAGGTGACAATATTCAAATTCCCACCCTTCTAGAGTATAAACTGTCAGAAATATCATAGATATCATATTCTTTATCTCTTCTCCTTTTGAGCCTAAATGTAAGAAACTTAGAATGCGTGTTTTATGACCACACATATTTTATGACAACGTGGAAGAGAAATTAATTATCAACAAAGTGACATATTTCAAGCTAGGCTTCAGCAGTTCATGAACCAAGAACTTACAGATGTACAAGCTGGGTTTAGAAAAGGCAGAGGAACCAGAGATCAAATTGCAAACATTCATTGGATCACAGAGAAAGCAAGGGAATTACAGAAAAACATCTATTTCTGCTTCATTGATTACATTAAAGCCTTTCACTGTGTGGATCACAACAAACTGGAAAATTCTTAAAAGAGATGGGAGTACCAGACCACCATACCTGTCTCCTGAAAAACCTATAGGTGGGTCAAGAGGCAACAGTTAGAATCTTATGTGAAAGAACAGACTGGCTCAAAACTGGGAAAGGAGTATGAGAAGGCTGTATATTGTCACCCTCCTTATTTAACTTATATGCAGAGTACATCATGCAAAATGCCAGGCTGAATGAATCACAGGCTGGAATCAGGATCGCCAAGAGAAATGTCAACAACATCATGCATGCAGATGATGCCATTCTAATGGTAGGAAGTGAAGAGGAGCAAAAGAGCCTCTTGATGAGGGTGAAAGAGGAAAGTGAAAAAGCTGGCTTAAAATTCAGCATCCAAAAACTAAGATCATGTCATCCAGTCCCATAACTTCATGGCAAATAGAAAGGGGAAAAGTGGAAGCAGTGACAGATTTTATTTTCTTGGGCTCCAAAGCCATTGAGTAAAGGTGACTGTAGCCATGAAATTAAAAGACACTTGCTCCGTGGAAGGAAAGCTATGACAAACCTAGACAATGTATTAAAAAACAGACACCGCTTTGCTGACAATGGTCTATATAATCAAAACTATGGTTTTTCCAGTAGTAATGAAAGGATGTGAGAGTTAAACCATAAAGAAGGCTGAGCATGGAAGAAATGATGCTTTTGGTGGTGCTGGAGAAGACTCTTGAGACCCACTTGGGCAGCAAGGCGAACAAACCAGTCAATCCAAAAGGAAATCAACCCTGAATATTCATTGAAAGATACATGAAGCTGAAGCTCCGATACTTTGCCACCTGATGCGAAGAGCTGACTCATCAAAAAAGACCCCGATGCTGGGAAAGATGTAGGGCAGGAGGAGAAAGGGGAGACAAGGATGAAATGTTCAGATAGCATCACCAATTCAATGGACACGAATTTAAACAAAATCCAGGAGAGTTAGTGAACGACAGGGGAGACTGGTGTATTGCGGTCCATGGGGTTGCTATGATTCAGACACAACTTAGCGACTGAACAATCATTTACAAAACTGAAAAAAAAAAATGTCATTTTTTTCCTTCATAGTGTTTAACACAATTGCCACTAAATATTTATTTATTTAAGAAGTTGATGTTTTCAAACACCTCAGTCCTTCAGTTGGACTTTAATTTAAGGCAGTCAAATAATCCTGTTTTGATCATCAGCATATGCCTATCATAGGGCTTCCCCAGTGGCTCAGAGGTAATCACCCTACAATGCAGGAGACGTGGGTTCAATCCCTAGGTTGGGAAAATCCCCTGGAGAAGGAAATGGCAACCCACTCCAGTATTCTTGCCTGGAAATCCCCTGGACAGAGACTGGCGGGCTACAGTCCATGGGATTGCAAGAGTCAGACACACCTTAGTGACTAAACCACCACCAACACCACCATATAACTATCGTGCAGTTCAGTTCCAGGCATTCATTCATTCATCTATGTTTACTGAAGGTCTATTGTTGAGGCACAGTTAAGGGTACAGGGTATAATGCAATAATCAAGGCAAATCATGTCACTGTCTTCCTGTGGTTTACATTCTTGTAGGCAAGACAGAAGATACACAAATAGGCTCTGAATACATATTTGTAGAACATGTGGAAGAACAAAATGAATAAATATTTATTCTGATTTATTATTTTACATTCTGAGTCTGGCAGAATCTGATTTTAATTATCTGTAAAACATTCTTGAAGAGTTCTTCCAATTCTCCATTTTAAAGACAAAATAAAATCCATTTTTCCTACAACAGTAGGCAACCAATTATTCTTAATTTTACTTTCATATCGATAAATATGCATGATGCTTATGTGCATTTATGCATATTGTGACTAAACAAATCATTTAAACAAATAGATTAATGTAAATATTCTATGTAAGCACTTTCCTTGTGAACCTTTGGGTATAAGTCAGAAATTTTCACTCTTTTTTTTGACCAGATATCCATGATCAAAGTATAATACAAGAGTCATTTTTCTATTCCACTCTGCCATAAAGTAATGAAACATTTATTAATGAACTGTACTAAAAAGGCTACATTCAATTTATAAGAGTGCTCTTCTCAGGCAGTTCAAAAGAATAAAAGGCAGCAGCTGTGCATGAATGTATTCTGTATTGGTTTTTCCCAATCAAGGAAGTACATATTCAACATATGAATAAACAGTCATATATTTACTCAACATAAATATTTAAATGTTTATACAGATAACATTTTAAAAATGTATTAACATAAGAAAATAGAATGTGACCAGAGAGAGTTCCATTTATTAGCTTTTATGTGGGTACAACCCCATGTCATTTATCAAACTCCTATCTTCAAAGAAATCAATTTGTGCAATTAAGAAAAAGTTTGAAAACTAGAGTTCCTAATTTCACTGGCAATTGAACTATTATTCTCCCACTTCCCCTTTGATGTCAGCTTTCTTTTCCTGCTGTGAGTATTGGGCTCTATTATGACCAAAGGTCAACACCTCATGGTAGCCCATGTCAACACTGCCATGTCAATATTAATCACTGATGATTTCATACCCACTGACACTGCTATTCTCAAATGGCTGATTCCAGTTTTAAATACTAACAGTTTTTCTTCGACATCATTATTTGAACCTATTAATCAAAGCCATTGTGCTGATCAATGACTTTGTTTCAGAACCGTTTTATTTTTGCATTATAAATCAGAAAGTTATTTTTATATCAAAAATTACTTTTGTAACATCCAAGATTTAGTTTAAAACTTTTAGTTTAATAGCCCAAGATAAAAAGCCAAGTATTCATTGATCCAACAGCTGAAAGTCATTTATTGAAACACATTACCTGTTACTAAAAGAGAAAGTCATTATATATCTGGGGCCAATAATACTACTGAGTTCTATTCAAATCACAGACAACAACTAACTAGCTAATCAAGAGAAGAGTGCCATTTTTTATTGTTTTCTTTTAAGTATGTTTGATCAACTTTATTTTTAATTTTTTAAAACTAGAGTATAGTTGCTTTACAATGTTATGTTAGTTTCTGCTGTACAACAATGTGAATCAGCTATGTGTGTATATATATCCCCTCCCTCTTGAAACTCCCTCGCACTCACCCCCATTCCACCTCTCTAAATCATCACAGAGCCCACCTCTCATTCCTACAGTGACCTAATACCCAGAGAAAAAGATACAGAAATTGTCTAAATGTTAGATGATGTTAGTGGCAAAATTAAAAATAAATAATTTTCTTTCTTAAATGGAAAAGTATAAATAGCATCTTATTTAAGCTATGCAAAACTAGAATAACAATCTCAAGATAAAAGTCACATTATAATAACTAGAAATACTTTTGTTTGCTTTATGAACTGTTTCCTTTAAAATACTCTAAACTTTAACATATGACATACATGTCCTTGCTGTGTGCAAGAAGAACCACAAACAATGGAAGTTGGATTTTCTCCTAACTCTGTCACTGACTGGTAATGCTACCTTATGCGAGGTATTTAGTAGCCCTGGGTCTTAGTTTCCCCACTTGAAAGTATATAATCTAGAATGACTCAATGTTGAATTTTCCTAGAGTTCTAAAACTCATAAGCCTATTAAGGTAGATTATATTTGATATAAAAAGTGTTATGAACTAGACTAATTTATATACCTTATTGATTTAAATTACTCTTTTTTAAAAGACTATTTTCACTGCAATGCTGATTCATTTCACATTAAATTAAGTTTTCTTTACTTAGAAACAAAAACTTATTAATGGTAAAAATGGAGAATTTAGATTCCTTATCATCCAGGTTTACAATAAAAGTTTGGAGTTGGTTCTTAGAAATTAAATATTCTTTGCCAAATTATTAAGTTTAAAATTTTAGGGATGACCAAATAAACAAAACAGGAACAATTAATCTAAGTCATTAACCTTAACCATGAATTGCCTCCCACCATTTCTAGCTCCTTTTTCCAGTAACTTATTAGTTCACAGATATTCAAGATGTTGTCCAATAGTTTCTCTTTAAGACCTTTTAGAAATGCCATATAATAGATTAGATCTCAAAACCTCTAGAGTGTGGATTAAACTAATCCATCAGCTTTATTTTTCTCTTGTTTTATTGTCCAAATTATCTTTTTCTATTTCTTAATCTCTTACCCTATATCTGTATCTTCCTCAGCTCAAAAGATATTCTTAAAATGGTTCTTATACTCATTTGTTCAAGCTCAATGTATCATTTATATTTCTGAAAATATAAAAACTCATAAAAAAGTATATTTGGCATGCCCAAAATGAAAACACAAAACCCTACCACTGTGCTACTTAACAAATACTTGCTTTTCATGTTGTCTTATTTTAATCTTAGCCATTGTTAATTTTCAGATCGATAGCTAGCATACACTTTATTAATTCCAGTATTTTTTCAATTTTTAAAACCTACATTTCAGCAACTTCACCTATGTTAACTCATTTTACACAGGCTTCTCTCTGTTACTAGTAATTATCTTTTGACAGTACTGATAATAATGAAAAAAAGTAAATAAATAAAACATGGTTGTTGGACTCAACAACAGAATTCTAAAGCTGAAAAATGACTTCAATCTTCCCATTCCTCTTCAGCAGATGCCCCCATCTCAATACTCAACAATCACATTTCATCAACAAAGAGAGGCACGAAAACTGTCTATGTTGGATGTACTTTCTATAAAAGTTCTGCATCTTTATGGTACATCCTCTAACCCTCCCTACAAAACACACATAATCAACATGCATCTTTCAGAAACCACAACAAGCACATACAAACACACATGATTAAGATAGTTTTAAAAACTCCATCTAGTAGTAAAATCAATATGTATTATTATGTTCAGCATCTCTCTTCTTCAGTCATCCCCTCTCATACGAAAGGAGGCACCTTTTAACATTTAATGTGTATTCATATCATTCTCCTGATTTAAATGCTTGGCATCTCTCAATGTCTAATAAAAAAAATCCAAAAGAACATTAAAGTTTCTTAGTAAGGCACGACAAACCCTTCACAATCTGACCTAGGTTACCTTCCTTTCGCTGCATGAATTCTTCTATGTGTACAGTTCTCCAGCCAAAGAAAATCATATATTGCCTCCAAAATATCAGTGAAGTGAAATGTTAGTCGCTCAGTTGTGTCCAAGTCTTTGCAACTCCATGGACTCCTCTGTCCATGGGATACTTCAGGCAAGAATCCTGGACTGGGCTGCCATTCTCTTCTCCAGGCAATATATCAATACTTAGCATTTAATGCCTAGGAATCTATGAACTTATTCTACTTGTAATATCCTTATTTACGTTTTTCTGGATACTTTAGTGGCAATTTCCTACTCATCTTTTCTTATAACTATAAATGTCACCTTTTTTGTGCTTCAGGACTGATTTCCTTTAGGATGGACTGGTTGGATCTCTTGAAGTCCGAGGGACTCTCAAGAGTCTTCTCTAACACCACAGTTCAAAAGATCAATTATTTGGTGCTTAGCTTTCTTTATAGTCCAATTTCCACATCCATACATGACTACTGGAAAAACCAAAACTTTGCTGTCAAAGTAATATCTTTGCTTTTTAATATGCTGTCTACGTTGATCATAACATTTTTTCCAAGGAACAAATGTCTTTAAATTTCATGGCTTCAATCACTATCTGCAGGGATTTTGGAGCCCAGAAAAATAAAGTCTGTCACTATTTCCATTGTTTCCCCATCTATTTGCCATGAAGACATAGGACTGGATGCTCTGATCTTAGTTTTCTGAATGTTGAATTTTAAGCCAACTCTTTCACTCTCCTCTTTTACTTTCATCAACAGGCTCTTTAGATCTTCACTTTCTGCCATAAGGGTGGTGTTACAGGCATATCTCAGGTTATTGATATTTCTTCCAGCAATCTTGATTCCAGCTTGTGCTTCCTCTAACCCAGCGTTTCTCATGATGTACTCTACATATAAGTTAAATAAGCAGGGTGACAATATACAGCCTTAACATACTCCTTTTCCTATCTTGAACCAGTCTGTTGTTCTATGTCCAATTCTAACTGTTGCTTCTTGATCTGCATACAGATTTCTCAGAAGGCAGTTAAGGAAGTCTGGTATTCCCATCTCTTTAAGAATTTTCCAGAGTTTATTGTGATCCACACAGTCAAAGGCTTTGGCATAGTCAATAAAGCAGAAATAGATGTTTTTCTGGAACTGTCTTGCTTTTTCAATGCGGATGTTGGTAATTTGATCTCTGGTTCCTTTGCATTTTCTAAAACCAGTGTGAACATCTGGAAGTTCGTGGTTCATATACTGTTGAAGCCTGGCCTGGAGAATTTTGAACATTACTTTCTAGTGTGTGAGATGAGTGCAATTGTGCAGTAGTTTGAGCATTCTTTGGTACTGCCTTTCTTTGGGATTGGAATGAAAACTGACCTTTTCCAGTCTATAGCCATTGCTGAGTCTTCCAAATTTGCTTGCATATTGAGTACAGCACTATCACACTGTCCTCTTTTAGGATTTGAAATAGCTCAACTGGAATTCCATCACCACCACTAGCTTTATTCGTAGTGATGCTTCCTAAGGCCAACTTGACTTCATATTCCAGGATACCTGGCTCTAGGTGAGTGATCATACCATCGTGATTATCTGGGTCGTGAAGATCTTTTTTGTACAGTTCTTCTGTGTATTCTTGCCACCTCTTCTTAATATCTTCTGCTTCTGTTAGGTCCATACCATTTCTGTGCTTTATTGTGCCTATCTTTGCATCAAATGTTCCCTTGGTATCTCTAATTTTCTTGAAGAGATTTCTAGTCTTTCCTATTCTAATGTTTTACTCCATTTCTTTGCATTGATCACTGAGGAAAGCTTTCTTATCTCACTTTGCTGTTCTCTGGAACTCGGCATTCACTGGGAGGACTGATGCTAAAGCTGAAACTCCAATACTTTGGCCACCTGATATGAAGAAATGACTCATTTTAAAAGACCCTAATGCTAGGAAAGATTGAAGGCGGGAGGAGAAGGGAATGACAGAGGATGAGATGGTTGAATGGCATCACTGACTCAATGGACATGAGTTTGAGTAAACTCTAGGAGTTGATGATAAATAGGGAAGCCTGGTGTGCTGTAGTCCATGGGGTTGCAAAGAGTTGGACACAACTGAGCGACTGAACTGAACAGAACTTCTGAGATTCTGTAATGAACTTTAAGCATATTTTCTATATCTTAACATCTCCAGAATGCTAAAGCAAATAAATGCTTATTGTGTGAGTGATTAATTGTGACAGGGAACATAGAAAGGTATCCAAAATTTGGTTTCCTCTTTCCAAGACATACTACAAAGTATGGAAAAGAGAGTGTATTGGACATAACTAGAACAGTATATGGTATATGAGAAGAAATGGATTAGAAAGAAAAGTTAAAGAATGGAAGAAAAAAAGGTGGATGTGCATATTCTCTCGAGGCCCAATGCAAGGCTGGTCACATGTGTGGTCACCATCTCTGAGATATTTGATTATCAACATTTTTCATTATCGGAAAGTGTAATGAGGACCTTCTACAAAATTGTTTAGAACCAAAACCACCACAACACAATTTTTATAGTGTCTGTATGTTTTTGATGCAAGGTCTTGTAAAGGTTTTTACAGAAAACTACCATTAACCAGTCTTTCTTATTGACCATAAATTATTAATAAAAACAAGTAAAGTGCAAACACATTCTTGTGATCTTAATAATATAAAAAATCAACAAATAATAATCAAGTATATAATATGGACAATAACATTTTCAATAAACAAAGCTTATTAATATTACAAAAATAAAGGAAAAAAAAACCTCATTGCTTTTCAACAAACAAATGGTCAAAAGATACACACAGAAAAGCCATAAACAGAAGCAGCACCAGATAATAATTATTTAAATATTTGTCCTAATAATCATATACATGCACATTAAACAACAAATTGCCATTTCCCAGGGTAGTAAGTCACACAGCACTCTAATTGTTAGTTTACCTGTTAAAATAGTAGAGGGCTAGACTGTGGCTTTTGATTAAGCAAAAACATGGCTACCCAGAAAAATCTACGACTATCTCTTGAACAAACTAACTAATGAATTTATGCATATGTGAATGGAAATGATACACTTAACAACAAAAGGTACTGTGGATTGGACCCTTTCAAACACTACACTTCAGGTATAGATTCTAAGCATAGCAGCATAGGCTTATTGAACAATCCTTCATTCATTTATAAAGTATTGTGTTACATGGAGAAGGCAATGGCACCCCACTCCAATACTCTTGCCTGGAAAATCCCATGGACAGAGGAGCCTGGTAGTCTGCAGTCCATGGGGTCGCAAAGAGTGGGACACAACTGAGCGACTTCACTTTCACTTTCATGCACTGGGGAAGGAAATGGCAACCCACTCCAATGTTCTTGCCTGAAGAATCCCAGTGATAGGGGAGCCTGGTGGGCTTCCATCTATGGGGTCGCACAGAGTCGGACACGACTGAAGTGACTTAGCAGCAGCAGCAGCAGCATTGTGTTATAGGTACCAAACATTTCCACAAACCATTTAACATATCCAAAACTGAACTTCTCAACTTCAACAAACCTGCTGTTTTTGCATTCTTTATCTTGCTCTCCCCCACAGGACAGAGGCAGAACAATGACCTTCCTCCCTCCAACTCCCATTTTCAGGTTGTCACTATATCCCTTTGCTTCTACTTTCTAATCGTGCCTCTCTCCTTTACTACAATCTTCACTCATTTCCTTCCTTTTCAGCCATTACAATAAACTCTTAATTGACTTTTCTGCTTTCAATTTCAACCCACTTCAATCAATCTTCCAACGTGCAGCTACACTCCACTTCTTGACTTGAAATTCCTGAGTGACTTGAAGTCCTTGTGTAGAGTGGAAAGGCATCTCCCTAATTTGCAGCTACATGATTTCACTCTGATTGCATTACAAGCTTCACATGCACACGCTGAACCACAAAGACATACCAAATTCTCACACTTCTGGGTTTTGCATCCGTTAGTCCCTGGATATTCTTTCCAATCTTGAACACCTGGCAGGGTTATATTCATTCTACCTGGCCAGACTAAGGTAATATTTCCTTTGTCAATCTTTCCTTAAGTCCTCTCTATAGATACGATTACTCTTTTCTTTTCAGTACCTCTGTATCTCTATATAAGGGGCTTCTCCAATGGCTAAGCAGGTAAACAATTCACCCTCAATGCAGGAGACAAAGAAAATGCGGGTTTGATCCTTGGGTCAGGAAAATCCCCTGGAGGAGGAACAGGCACCCCACTCCCGTGTTCTTGCTTAGGAAATCCCATGGTCAGAGGAGCCTCATAGGCTACAGTCAGCCATTATTACACCTTTCTTACTATGTTATGGGTCTATTAGCTACTCACTTCTGTGTACTTTCAGTGCCTGGCACATACAGTTCTAAAACTACTCAGTGTTTGTTATTATGCACATAGTACCAACTGACAAAGGAGCTCTAGTAATTCTGGACAGAATTACTCAGGCAGGCTGATTGACTCAACAAACTTGAATTTCAGCATGTTTCCTGTTAAAATTTTTAAAAAGTATTTTCTTCCATTTGTATTTTAATAGCCTAAAGCAACATATGTATTTTAATATTTAATACTGTGATATTGTGACTTACAAGAAAAATATATATTTGTTCATTCAGATGACCAAAATATATTCCTTATACATATATATTTGGTCTTCTTCTATGATTCCTAGCTCACAGCTCCCCAAACCCTTGGAATCTCCTAAGTATTGAGAGTGATAAAGATGTCTTTTGTTTGCTATGTTAATGAAATGACTTTTGGAAAGTGCTCTTGTGATCAGAAGGTTGGAACTTACAGTACCACTCTCTTAATTCTGGAGAGGGGAGAGTGGCTGAAGGCTGAGTGACTTCAATCACTAAAGACCAGTGATTTGAACAATCATATCTTTGTAATTAAACCTCCATAAAATCTCTAAAAGGACTAGGTTTGAAGAGTTTCTGGGTTGGTGAGCATGTGGAGATGTAGAGTGAGGGATGTACCTGCAGACAGCATGGAAATTCAGTACCTATCCCCACACCTATCCTCAGCATCTCCTTCTTCCCTGTTTTTTCCTGAATTCTTTTATAATAAACTGGTGATCTAGTAAGAAAAATGTCTAAGTGCTGCGAGCTACTCAGCAAATTAATCATACCTAAAGAGAGGGTCTTGGGAACCTCTGATTTAAATATAGATGATGCCAAGCATGAACCTGGCATCAAAAGAAGTGATGGAAAGAGTCTTCTACTATTTCTCCCTAACCTGTGGAATCTGTCTGTAGGCCACCCTGATGATGTCTGGAGCACTGCTTCATGTACCCAGGGTGGGGGGGAACACGCTTCTCCACACATTGGAATTAATGTCAAGACATTTTAATGCTGACCAAATATAATCTGAATGTTAAGAAAATACTTCATAACTTAAAAGATAACATAATGCTAATTAAAATATATAGCAAGAAACGTGAACTATAATATTGATTACACTACTTCTATATGAAATGGAGGGCAAAAATATTTATACTGTAAGACTTCACGGAATAAAGAATATAGCTATATTAAATCTTTTCTCTAGTTTCCTGAAATATTTAAAGTATTGATTTAGCAATACAATTATCTAAAATATATTTTAAAAACAATTCCCAAGTGATTTTGACATGATTTTGTTCTTTCAATGGCTTAAAGTAAGAAGAAGGTATAAAAAACATGGCAAATTTAATTGAATTAACTATAGTGTTACATATTGGAAATGGCAACTCACTCCATTATTCTTGCCTGGAGAATCCCAAGGACAGAGGGGCTGGTGGGGGGCTATAGTCCATGAGATTGCAAACGGTCAACATGACTGAAGCAACTTAGCAAGCAAGCAAACCTTCAGAAACAGAGTAAGAACTTGCTTTGATATTCCATTTGCCTTCAGTTTCATAACCAATACAATAACTTTTGTATCTTATGAAGAAATGTAAATGCCCATGCCAATTATTTTTGATGTTAATAAGAAAGTCTACTGTAATGTATGAAGTTTATGGAATAGCATAGTGAATTGTAAGATCTGTGTCTATTTTTGGCTTAGATTTTTAAGAAAAGTGAAATTTGGTACACTATATTACTATTCTATAATTTATTCTTTAAAAAATAAACTTAGTTCTATAGCTTGTCCCATGTTTTTCCACAGTGATTTTGGAGGAATGCCAGAGATTATATTTAAAGTCCTATAAGAAATAAGAAAAAAAAAAAACAAACAGAAACTTAAGGTTCATTCAGAAAGAAAGGTATTAGAATCATTTCTATTAACTAGGTTAATGGAAGGGAACCATGGCTCAGAAAATAAATAACTAAATGCTCTGAAGCTTCCATGTAGTAACATTACAGGGAACAAGAAGAGTAAAAAATAGTGGGTGAAAGGAAAACTATCTAACAGGGATGAGAACAACAGCATCATGTCTCTAAATTACAGGTCAACAATTTAAAATACCAATGATCATTATAAAATTTAAAGTCTACCATATGTGGACATAAGGTTATTTCATTTAATTTCCAGGTTGCTAAGAGATACAGTAAGGATGATCTGTTTATCAGCATTTAAAGTATTTTTCACAAAGAGCAATACAAATATTTGAAAGTCATTTTTTAATTTGGCATGCTAGTATCGACTATGAATTTTACTTGGTAGATGGATAAAAAGTGTTTCCATTTTCTTCAACATGAGACCTAAAAGAGAGCCTGAAGCCCTAAGAACATTACATACACCACTGAAAGAACTTTTTCATCAGCTTTTATTCAGTCCACAACCTCTGGATTTAGACCACCAGGAAGTTATTCTAAGGTATTTTCAAGTCAAATGAGCAGTAATCATTTCCATTAAAGCATATAGGTATGCTGCACATACATGAAAATGTTGTGTTGCTGTTACAATTAAATGTGAAGTACTGCAAAGTGTTACTTCAGCACATGTTCTGGTCATTATGAAATAATCAACAGATAATTCATCTTTCATATGAAATCAGTGATAGTGATTGCATCTGTAAAAGATAAGGACTACGATCTAGATGTAACAATAAAACAAAGCATTATATTTAATCACCCCTTGACACTCCTTCCATGGCATCACTCTGTAATCTGTACAGTTACACTTTACTATCTTTACTCAGTGCTTCCCTGGTGGCACTGTGGTAAAGAATCCGCTTGCCAATGCAGGAGACACAGGTTCGATCCCTGGGTCTGGAAGATCCCCTGGAGAAGGAAATGGCAGCCCTCTCCAATATTCCTGCCTGGAGAATTCCACGGACAGAGGAGCCTGGCTGGCTATAGTCCACGGGATCAGAAAGAGTCAAACATGGTTGAGCACATACTCACTACCACACCACAGCACCACGTCTTTATAGCCAACCCAACACCTACTCTGAGTTCTCAGGTTCACTTTTTTTAACTGTCTTTTCTCTTCAGTGTTCTAATTCTAGTACTGACACTAATTTTAGATGCGAGACCTTAAGCCACTCACATTTTCTAGGTCTCAACAATAAAGTAATAAAACTGGACCAAGATTTTCTCTAAAGTTCTTCTCAAATCTAACATTCCCTAACTCTCCTACATCTTTCATGATAGCCCTCACACCTCAGAGTACACAGTGGCAAAACCTAGCAGGTGCTTAATGAATACTTGTTTAATTAATATGGCATAGTTTTTACTACTTTATGCCGTTCCAGGCTGACTGTAGGATGATTGTGCTTCTTAAAATTTCTCCCAAAACTAATGGTTGGAACATCTCAGAATTCTCCAACTGACTGACTTGAAATCATTGGCTTTACCCTCTTCCCATAAAACCACAGGTCTGCACAGCTTTATAGACAATAATGAGAACACTTAATAACACATGCACAGTAGCAATAATCTCTAAAGGCAATTTAATTTCTAAGCCATGTACTATAATCTCAGCCAAATGACAGATTTGCACAAATCATATTGGGATGAAGTTAAAGGATGAAAACCAAAGTGTCTCACTTTTCACATCCCTAAACCTAACTTTAAATCTTTGGTAACTTGTAACTTATAAGTCATATTAGGACCAAATACTGTAAAAGAGTATTTTTTAATTACTGAGATGTTCTCAGTGAAAATATATAATCCAGGCTGTGCACAGCTGAATGCTGAAAGCATAACATACACATTCCTTTTTTTGAAGAAGGATGTAATTACAAGTAAGGACACAAACTTGCTATGTGTTAGGTAGGTACCACATGTATACATTGTGTTGAAATATTTTAAAGGTTAATGAAATAATAATGTGAAAATAATTTATAATTAGTGCATTTTTAGAGGTGGCAATGTCATTTTTGATGGCTTTATTTTTCTCAGAACATCTACTATTCATCATTAAACAGAGTGATATAAAAGTAGTCCTGTTTCTTTCAGAAATTTGAGATATATAATAATACTCTGGCCACCTGATGTGAAAATTGACTAATTTGAAAAGACCCTGATACTGGGAAACATTTAGGGCAGGAGGAGAAGGGGATGACAGAGGATGAGATGCTTGGATGGCATCACCGACTCAAGGGACATGAGTTTCTCTAAACTGGGTCTTGGCGATGGACAGGGAGGCCTGGTGTGCTGCAGTCCATGGGGTTGCAAAGAGTCAGACATGACTGAGCGACTGAACTGAATATTTCTGCTAAACAAAGCACTGAGTATATAAGTGACTTACAAAAATGATCTGCAAGCAGCATGTCACAATTTGATTTTTTAAAATCTTGGGCATAAAGCACAATAATTTAGTACAATAAAAAACGATACCATATTTTGCCAAATATAAAGCTTTACCCATAGACTATTTTTTTCCCCTGCTAGGAACAATTAACATGAGATTTACTCTTTTTTTGTTGTTGTTGCAATTTTATTTTTATTTTTTTTATTTTTTTAATTTATTATTATTATTGTTTTTGCTATACAATGCTATGATATCACTATGGGTTTACATATGCTCCCCCTCCAGAACCCCCCTCCCTCCTCCCTCCCTCCTCCTTCCCCCCCGGAAATCTCGATGCACCAGCCCCAGCATCACTCCTGGGCTGGCTATTGATTAGACATATATTTAACGTGTTTCAATGCCATTCTCCCATATCATCCCACCCTTACTCTCATCCATAGAGTCCACGAGTCTAGACTCGTGGACTCTATGGATGAGATTTACTCTTTTAACAAATTTTGAAGTGTGCAATACAGTATCATTAATTAACTGTAAGTACTATATTGTAAAGCAGATCCCTAGAATCTGTTTATCATGCTGTTGTTGTTTAGTCACTAAAGAGTCAGTTGAGTCTGACTCTGTGACTTCACAGACTGCAGCATGCTAGGCTTCAATATCCTTCACTAATTCCTGGAGTTTGCTGAAATTCACATCCACTGAGTCAGTGAAGCTATCTAACCATCTCATCCTCTGCTGCCCCTTCTCCTTTTGCCTTCAATCTTTACAAGCATCAGAGTCTTTTCCAATGAGTTGGTTCTTTGCATCAGGTGGCCAAAGTATTGGAGCTTTAGCATCAGCCCTTCCAATGACTATTCAGGATTGATTTCCTTTAGGATTGACTGGTTTGATTCCCTTGCTGTTCAAGAGACTGTTATGAGTCTTCTCTAGCACCACAATGCAAATGTATCAATTCTTCAGCACTCAGCCTTCTTTATGGTCCAACTCTCACATCCGTACATGCTATATTATCATACATAATGGAAATTTTATTGTTTTAAAATTTCATTAGTTCTTCATAGTAACCAGAAAAGAAGCCAATACATCATCTTGATTTGAAAATATTCTGTTAAATGTAAACCTAAAATTTACATTAATGACTTGGGCTGTAGCTCAAATAAACCAACTGGGAAAAAGAAAATCTGTATACCATACTTCATATGTAGTAACAGGAACTTCATACAAGTACGGTGCTGAAAGCTTCAGAAGTCTAGGAGAAATAAGTTATTTCAAAAATGAGTTTGATTTAAACATAAGCTTGAGGTAGTTATGAAAAACATTAGGGGAAATTGGAAAGACCTTGTTAAAATAATTGAGCTTACAGAAGCAGTGATAAGAATGTAAATCTGAAAATTGCCTTTGCATCACATAGCTAGCTAAATAATCCTAAAAGTGGAATCATTTTTCTTTCTCTCAAAGCAAAATTGGAATTTTAATAGGTGCAAGGAAAAGTGGTATGGAAACCAGAGCACATGGATTTCCATATCTTGCAAGACACATTAAGGCAGATGAAAAAGGATATGGTTTTAACTTTTAAATTTCTAAAACTGAAGATACTTTTAGTTTTCTTTTATAATGTACTATGACTTTATCAACCATGGATATATTTAAACTTTGGGAATAAACAAATAGTATTTCCAACTTTTCCCCCCTCAGAAAGACATACACCAATTATTGATGTATTTATGCATTTATCTTCTTATACTTTTTTTGTTTTGTTTCAAGGTATGCCTACCCACAGAAGGCAATGGCAACCCACTCCAGTATTATTGCCTGGAAAATCCCATGGACGGAGGAGCCTGGTAGGCTACAGTCCATGGCATTACTAAGAGTTGGACACGACTGAGCGACTTCACTTTCACTTTTCACTTGCACGCATTGGAGAAGGAAATGGCAACCCACTCCAATGTTCTTGCCTGGAGAATCCCATGGAGAGAGGAGCCTGGTAGGCTGCCGTCTACAGGGTCGCACAGAGTTGGACACAACTGAAGTGACTTAGCAGCAGCAGCAACTCCTTTCAGATGTTTGGCATTTTGACGCATTTGTAAAAACTCTGCTTTGACAATGTTACAAATGATTTAATCATTTTCAGCAGTTTGCATGGGCTAGATTTCTTGGTCTGGTGCTGCACAATTGATAGGACTATTCACGAACTATAACAACTGTGAAAGCACTGGAGAAAAACGGGCACAAAAATATCAGTGAGGCTATGTGACAGCTGCTAGGTTTCCTCAAGTTGAAGAAAGCTAATTATAAGCATCAAGTATTGTCATAGATGGGCTTCCCTGGTGGCTCAGTGGTTAAGAATCCACCTTCCAAAGTCGGGGATGCAGGGTTCGACTCCTGGGTCAAGGGAGATCCCCTACAGAAGGAAATGGCAACTCTCTCCTGCACAATTGCCTGGAGAATGCCATGGACAGAAGAGCCTGGCCAGCTACCATCCACAAGGTTGCAAGTGTTGGACACAACTGAGTACATAGACACAAAAATTGGAACACGTAGGAGCTTAGGTGAAAGATGCAAAAGAAAAACAGACAGAGAGTAATTGGTTAGAAATACTGGATAGGCTTGTGCCATCAAGTACGTATGCATCATGCACGATGAACTGAAAGACTAAGAATCTTAGAAGATTTAAGTAGGAGACAGAAATCTGGACAGTTTTAGAAAAAAAACTGTGTTGCTATTATTTCTTCCAAACTATTCTAGGAGATGATTTTAGCAGATTGTGTGCTGTGTACTTAGTCTGTCCCACTTCCTACGATGAACCTGCCCAGAACTGGGTGAGTGTACACATTCTCTTCTGATTAACAGCTTGTCAGGAAGTCTTAATGTTTAATGCTCTCATACTGATTATCAACTAGTCTGTTGACTTCTCTAGGTGACTTTCCTCATCTCATCTACCAGTGATTTGGTAATCTTAATTCTTACTAACTTTACAGATCTTGTTGAACCATCTAATTTCTAACATGCTGAGGAAAGCTTTAGAAATCCATGCCAAATATAATAAAATCCCAACATATGCTCATTTACTATCCCTCAGAACTCTACACTAATAAACAGAACTGAGAAAACACCACTGCTAAAGTTTCCCTCAGAGGAGAAGTGCTATATAAAATTTTTAAGCATGACACTAATTCACAAAGTTCATTTTCTCCAACGATAAGAGATCAAAAATTCATCTATGCTATGGGTCACTACTCAGTAATGAATTGCTAGTCTTCAACCCAGGTAGTTCTATCTAAATACTAACACTAAAATGTCTTGAGATCTGACACACTTTTTGAAATCCCATTGAAAGCAGTTCTTATAACATCAAAAGTCAAAAACAGATCAGAATTGTTGCCGTTATAAAGAAGCACAATGGTGTAACATCTAGAGAAACCAACTTATCTGTGTTTTACTTTTAACACCATATTTGTCCTAATAACTTCTCTTTATCCTAGTGATTTGACTTGTACTCTTAGGGAAAGAAGTCTAGCAAGTGTGTACTTAGTAGCTCAGTGGTGTCCTACTCTTTGCGACCCCATGGACTGTAATCTACCAGGCTCCTTTTTCCATGGGGATTCTCCAGGCAAGAATATTGGAGTGGGTTGCCATGTCCTCCTCCAGAGGATTTTCCCAACCCAGGGGTCTCCCGCACTGTAGGTGGATTCTTTACCGTCAGAGCCACCAGTGAAGCCCTATCTAAGAATATGTATCAGCATTATTTATCTCCATGTTCATTCTTCTTGGATATGAAAGTCCAGATAACACTAAACAATTCTAAGACTTTTTCTCCCACTGTTTCGGGAGATAGCACCATGAAACTCATTGGTCATAGGGAATGTAATAAGAGTTTGTTTGTAGCTCTTTACCAACATTTGCTGTTTCTCAGTCAGCTACAAACTAGAATAGGTTATTGTTGGTCATAAATGCCACTTGACAGGGGTGAAAAACTTAAAGATAAGATGTGTGAACTCTCAGAGTCTGGAAAATTTTTAAAAATTAGTTTCAGATTAATACATTTGTTTACCAGTTGAGTACTATGTCACATAATTCAGTACTTTGAACTTACTGCTATACTTCCCAAACTGTTCAGTGTCATAATCCACATGTTACTTATGAGAATAAAACTTAACTATTACATTGAAGTAAAATTAAGGTTCTATTCATTCATTATTTAATCACTACTGACACATAATTTCTAAGCAATCATTGATGAGATCATTTAGTCTTTGAAATTCACTTGAAGATTGTAGCTTAAATTTGTTTATTCACTTATACCTAGTAAGATAATAATTCAGCTACTGTTTAAGGTAAATATAATTTTAAATTTTACCTAAAGATTTACCTAACTGAGTGATTTATGTGAATATATAAAGGTAAAAGGAATTATAAATATTATGTTAGATAGTCATTGCCATTGAAAATATCATCAAAATTATCTTATTATTGAATGTTCTATAATAATATCTTGTACTGAATGTGGATTAAATACAATACATATAATATATATAAACACTTAGATAACAAATATACAAAAGTTCAATATAAACCAAACAGCTAAGAGATACCAAAGACCCATAGCTTACAGCATGTATTTTCCTTTGATTTAAATATCTGTCTATTCTAAAATGTATACTATTGTTGGATCTTAGTAATCTGTTTACTCTCAAATTGAAGCTAATCACTAATTCAAAAATACTAAGTATTTTTTAAAAAGGCCAAAATACTCTCAAAGAAAAAGCAAAAAACTAGACCCTCAATATTCCACTGTTTGACTTTCTCTTCATTTGCAATAGTGGTTTACAACATGGTGATTGAGGTGTCACTATCAGAGTCAGAGTGACTCCCACATACTGGGGCTTCAGGGACTATTTCAGATGAGTGACACCAAAATGTGCCAAATATTTCATAGTCAATAACCATGCTATCTTCTGTGTCTTGCTAAGTAAGGGACATTGAGTTTCATTGCAGGAGTAGTAGTGGGTAGCTGCAGATACCATTCTGCCTCTGAGTCTCCCATGTTGCTTTAGAAAATTCAAGTACCACAGGTTTCCACTGGTTCTAATTTTACTGTGTCACCCGAAAGTAACCTGTAAAGGTTTAAATTTCTAGAGACCCTGAGAAGCCTCCCACACCACACATCATCAGGAGTTTTCATATTAAAGTGTAATAATTACTAACTCAAACACTGTTTCCTGTGAAATCATCAATTTCCACAGAAAATGCTGGGTCTGCTCAAACTCTGCTTTTGTGAGTGGGAGTTAAGCATGTATCTGTGGTGGTGGAAGGAAGAAGAGGAAACAGCAGAAGCTCTAATGAAATGCTGAGCAAGGTTCAATTCTCTAAGGCTTGTGTGGGTCTGAACTAAATCTTACTAATGCTTTTGTTCCCTTTTACAAAGCAATTCACTGGACTAACCTTTGATTGATTAACAAATTGATAACTTACTTTGATGTATCTTTCAATCATTGTCCTTTTCATATTCTCTGCAGATCAGATCACATGTGTGTTTCCCTTAAACGTGTGATTATCAGTGATGATAATGTAGAAATTTCAAAAAGAAAGAGCTCTATGACACAAGCTTCCAATGAAGCTAATAGACAGATGCAGTTTTAATTGAACATGCTCAACTTTTTATAATAACATTTCATTATTTTTCATATTTAATATAGATTACTTATATTTTATGTAGAGATTATTATGAATTTCAAGCCACATATCATATATTTTTGTGATTGGCTATAATTATATACTGGCTTGCATTCTAACATATAAAGGAAACAAATTGTAACTATTCTGGCATTCTTTATGTTGTTTATACATCCATTGCTTATTCCAGCTCTGACACATATTAGCTGAATGAATGACCAGTCGAGCCTCTAAAGTCTGGTTCCCTATGCATAAATGGGATTTATAATCTCTTCTTTATGGTGCTGTGGAATAATCAGAATAAAATATATGAAATGCCAAAGGATTACTAAGTAATGATTTGCTTATGCATTTATTCCTTCATACTGTCTATAAATCAGTCCTCTTACTAATTAGCCTTTTAAGCCAAGAGTTAGAAAAAAAGAAAAAGTCCATATGGTCTTCACTCTTATTTGCTTGACAAGTAGCACACACACAAAAATAGTATTTGAAAAATAAATAAATATATGTCCCATGTTATCCATATCCTTCCACAAAAGTAATTACAAAAAACTGGAAATAAGTTCACTCAATCTGAATAGTGCTCTTTTCACTTGTACTTGATCATTTTTCTACCCTAGTATAGGGATATTTTTGAAATGAGTCAAAGATCAGACTCTGCTTTTTTTGAATTTATACAAAAGAAATGAGAGTATCTTTACAGAGGCTTAAAAGAGAAGTTTAAATTCCCAGGATTACCTATTATTCAGCTTCCTGGACAGGGATGTGTAAACTGTTGGCTTATGTCTTACAGTATAATATCACAAGAGTCTAAAAATATTGCATGTTTCCAAAGAAGGACACTGTTCTTTAAATTTACAAAAAATTCCCTGTAGACATCTTGAGCGCAGTTTTCTGAAGAACAACTAAACTTAGGCACTTCACCAGCAGGGACAGACCTAGAAGCAATTTAAAAGCCAACAGGCATTCAACAAAGACCCAGCTGCTCCAGCTTCAGGAAGGTTTCCTGTCTTTGCCATCCATGTCTTGTAATTACTATTGAAAGGAAAAAAAGAAGGGATAGTAAATGTAGTTGGAGTTTAATTAATTATTGCTATGCTTTCTATATTAAATATAACAATGTATTTTTTTTTTAATTTTGGTAATAATTCTTTTCACAAGAAACCACTTAAGACAAATGCTTGTAGTCCCTTCCCTTTTGGCTCAGCTGGTAAAGAATCTGCCTGCAATGCAGGAGACCTTGATTCAGTCCTTGCATTGGGAAGATCCCCTGGAAAAGGGAAAAGCTACCCACTCTAGTATTTTGACCTGAGGGATTCCATGGACTATATAGTCCATAGGGTCGCAAAAAGTCAGACACGACTCAGTGAATTTCACTTTCACTTTAGTCTCTGAAAGTCTTTACATTAATAATGAAACAAGCTATATATCTGCTATCTCATTTTCATGCATATATGTATACACATATACAACAAAAATACCCTATCTTTCAGAGTAATAAGATAAAAAGCTATCTTTATCAATTCATGTAAGATAACTGTCCTAGTCAGCAGTAATAGAGGCTAAATTTCTAATTCACAAACATTTTTATGTATGTTCCTTTCAATCCAGTCTTCTGCTGAACCAGATAGCCTATTTTCAGTGAAGTTTTCATGGGATGACAAAGAAAAATGGAAATTTGTAAGTAAGCAGACAATTACTGGCTTCCTGAGTGCAGCGTTCATTAAATAAAGTTCCAAACGATTAACAAACTACTATTAGTTAATTCACTTTTTCAAATTTCTGCAGTGGAGAAGCCCTTAGAATGTCTTTAACTTGCCTTGTGCCATGTTAGATCCTTCTAGATCAGGTAATGTCATCAGACCTGGAAGCCAAAGATTTGTGAAAATGTTGGGAAGGATCCCATCAGATCAAAAAATGAAAAAACAAAAGAGCTCCTTTGGATATTGTTGAAATAGTTGAAGAAGACCCATTCACCTATTCATTTACCATTTATATATTCATTTATTCAACTTTATTCTGTGGTTACTATCCTTACTAATGTCAATATCCACTCATTTGAGTTTACTTTCTTTAATTCCACTGATGGTAATGCTTTTTGTTGATCATATTTAGGCACAACCTGGGGAAATTAGTTAAGCCTCTATGTAATTGTCTGAGGTTGTATGTTAAGATGTTCATTGCCATTCCCATAAATGTCAGTTTTTAAATATCCACAGCTGAATCAAATATCCCTTCTAAATATCTTCTACACCATCATGTTCTACCTGCATGAACTTGGCAACTGCTTTACAATTCTGTATCACTTTACTCATCTAAATAGTGGGTAAAAGAAATCACTGTCTCTTAAGAGTTCTAAGGATTTACTTAACTCTGTATGACAGATGTAGAGAAATGACATGTGGACACAGTGGGGAAAAGGGACAGTGGGATGAATTCGGAGAGTGGCATCAACATATATACACTACTATGAGTAAAACAGATAGCTAGTGGGAAGTTGGTGGATAGTGCAGGGAGCTCAGCTCGGTGCTCTGTGATGACCTAGAGGCGTGGGATGGGGGGCAGTGGTGGGAGAGAGGCTCAAGAGGGAGAGGAGATATGTATGCATATAGTTCCCTGGTGGCTTAGACAGTAACAAATCCGCCTGCAATGTGGGAGACCTGGATTCGATCCTGATTTGGGAAAATCCCCTGGAGTGTGGCATGGCAATGTATTCCACTGTTCTTGCCTGGAGAATCCCATGGACAGAGGAGCCTGGTGGCCTACAGTCCATTGCATCTCAAAGAGTTGGACACGACTGAGTAGCTAAGCGCAGCACAGCACATAGCTGATCCACTCTGCTGTTCAGCAGAAACTATCACAACACTGTACAGCAATTAGACTCCAGTAAAAAAAAAAAAAAAAGAGTTCTAAGGATATAAGGTGATAGTCCATTCAGGATAGTTACTGTAATATTGTAGTACTCAACCAAGATCAGTCACTGCTATTACTAAAAGAAGGCAGTTTAGAACTTTGGGCTTATTTCTAAGTCTTCTTCAAATTAAATGATCCCATTCTATTCCATTTATTCTATAACTAATAAAATCATACTATCATTATAATGGGCAACTCTGACATAGTTTAAGTATTTATATTGTTCTCTGTGATTTTGCCTTATAACAAATGCCACTTGAATAATTACTGATAAAACACTTAAAAAATCTTTAAAATATGCATTCTTATTCAGCTTCTTGAAACTTCAACTAAGAATTATGGATATGTTGGCAAAAATTTCCAAAGAGAGCACAGTTCTGCTAACAAGAGGATGTGAGATGCTCTGTGCTCTATTTACTAGGAACTTAAATAAAGAAAAGGAAAAAGAAAAAAGCATACATGTATGAAAATAAGAATACAATGAGTCTAAGGTACTCATCAACCAAGCAAAATATTAACTGTAAAATATACTTTAACTTTCTATAATTTACATTAGCTTTTCTTTAACCACATTATTTGAAGACAATTACATTTACTAGCAGTAAACTCTATAGGGGGAAATAAAAGCACAGAAGCAAACTCAATCCTCTGCTTGTATCATTCTGTATGTTTTCAGCCAGATATCAATGTGAGCTTTTTGCAAATAATATTGACAAGTGTCAATTATCCATGAATAAGAAAAATTTATTTTAAAGAAAACATTAATATAATGTAGGATAAATCAAGTTAAATTGTTCTTCATTGTCCTTAGAAACTGTAAATAATATATGTTGTGCTACTATTAAAAGATAACTATAAGTTCTATTAATATATTTGCTATTATTAAAGATAAACAATTTTTAAAATTTTAGCTTCATTCAAGTGACTTAGCTTCAGATAAATCATTTATCCTTTATGTACACATTTTAAAGTGCTTCTTAATCCTAAAATTAACACGGTGTGTTGTTCATGTTATTCTCTTTCCCATTTTGTCTCTCTCCCTTTCCCTGAAATGTTTCATATGCTCTGCAAACAGAAAAGGACTCACACAAGTAACAACTGAAATAAGATTTGAGAAATTTTAGAAAATCCTTCAAATGCACAAGAATTTAAAGACTGAAAAGCAGAAAGGATAACATGTGTAAGGTAAAAATGTACAAGAGAAGTTTGCTTATAGTAAAGAATTCTCCATGACTGCTGTGTAGACAATGAAGAGTCTTTCTTGAAGGTCAAAATAAAGAGTTTGGATATTTGTACACAGACAGTTGCTACTGAAAGTTTAAGTTAGAGAACAACAAGACCAAAGATTCGATAGAGGGTCAAGGTTACCCTCTAGATTAGATTGAGGGTAGGAGATCAATCAGTACCACCAATTCATATGGCTGAATTGGGGGTTACACGAAGAGTTAGACCTCGATCCCAGTGTTTCCTTCTGTGCATACAAACACCGACTCTTCCCTCACCCTGGCAAAAGGGAATTTAATTATTCTTCATGGAATTTCAACCAGAAATCTTTCACAGAGATAGAAGCTTGGTGCAACAGGGAATAGAGGTGAGGCACCGTATTAATAGGGCTTCCCTAGAAGAACTGATGCTTTTGAACTGTGGTGTTGGAGAAGACTCTTGAGAGTCCCTTGAACTGCAAGGAGATCCAACCAGTCCATCCTAAAGGAGATCAGTCCTGGGTGTTCATTGACTCACTGGTAAAGACCCTGATGCTGGGAAAGATTGAGGGCAGGAGGAGAAGGGGACGACAGAGGATGAGATGGCTGGATGGCATCACTGACTCGACGGCCATGGGTTTGGGTGGACTCCGGGAGTTGGTGATGGACAGGGAGGCCTGGCGTGCTGCAATTCATGGGGTTGCAAAGAGTCAGACACGACTGAGCTGAACTGAATTGAGTGTCTCAAAATAGTAAAGAATCTGTCTGCAATGCAGGAGACCTGGGCTCAACACTTGGGTCAGGACAGCCAAATCAACAAATCAACAAGGACGTCCAGTATTTGTTCTTTTCTAAGTCCAGCTTGAACATCTGGAAGTTCATGGTTCATGTACTATTGAAGCCTCGCTTGGAGAATGTTCAGCATTATTTTACTAGCATGTGAGATGCATGCAATTATGCAGTAGTTTGAACATTCTCTGCCACTGCTTTTTTTTTGGGATTGGAATGAAAACTGACCTTTTCCAGTCATTTGGCTACTGCTGAGTTTTCCAAATTTGCAGGCATATTGAGTGCAGCACTTTAACAGCATCATTGTTTAGGATCCTCAAGAATCATTCTTAAGAAAGACCTTTAACTCATTATCCACTCATTTCTTCCAAAATACAGTCTTTCCACTTCCTGAGCTGTATGGCTTCCTGAAGCACATCATACTGCCTTGTTTTCTATTGGTGTTCTTTGTAGAAAACATTTAGCTCTCAGCATATCTGATCTACTGGGTCATCTACCAGTGTCCACAAAGAGTTGGACACAACTTAGCAACTGAATAACAACACGTTTCCCAGTCCTTAAAAACATATGATAAACATTCATTTGTTGTCACCCAGTCTTTGTATTCAGTTTAATAAGGTCTTAGAAAGGAAAAAAGATAATTATTTTGAAGTTTATGTGTAAACTAGAAATCTTTATCTGTCATATTCAGGTAAGGAAACAGTCTCAGAGAAGTTAGTAAGTTGCCACTGACATATCTGATAACTGGTCAAACACAAAATTAATTCAAGATGTATTTGTCTCCAAGGCCATTTTTCTCTTGTACTATATTTCTTTAGACAAAACAATTAAGACTTCTTGATAAAGAAACCAAGACATGTTTCAGTAATCAGTAACAGCTGAAGACAATGCTTGAATCAACAAATCATATGGACCAACAGAACTTGAGATCATTTTGATAATAAAAAACATAATGCCTATGCTCCCTGAACTCTTTATTCTCTAATTTTATCTTTGAGTTTTTCTTCACTTACTGTTAAAAAATAACTGTAAATTCCTACTAAGCCCTCAAAAGACAAACCAAAAGAGCTCTCGTGCTGACAGCAGTAAGGATGGTAATGTATCATCCCGGCATGGTACTGCTTGGAACTATTTCAGTATACAGGATAAAGCTATGTTAGACCAGAAGAGCCAGTGCCCTCCCATCACCTTTATAGGAGCCATACAGTGATCATGAGAGGCATGGACATAAAATCACCTTTATAATCAAAAAGGTTTTACACCATTTGAAGTCAGACTATGGATGACGCTAAGGGATAACTTTCTTTTTCTCTTTAGTAAAGTCCTTCAGCAAGTGGTATTCTAGGAAAAAGTATAAGCAGCTCTGGGTTTAAGACAGTTGAATTTCAACAGCTATAATGTTAAACTGGTAATTGCCCACGTAAGCAACTCAAATATATATGTTTACTTAACATGTTCTCATGGAAAAAAAAGGGGGGGTTGCATCATAAAATTCTAAAACCCACAAGTTTTAGCTCTTCTGTCACATCTCAGTGCATTTAATATCCTTCTGCCATATTATTTATGACTTCACAAAGAAAGTAGTTACTTCCTATTATCTGTTCAATAAATAAGTAGAGAAATGCAGGCTGCAGAGATACAATTTGTTAATGAAATAGCCCAAAGAATCTTCACGGTGTCTGGTCTTAGAAATTTGTGCAGCATCTATTAAAGCTTGCTTCTGTTCTACAGAGTGACTCCAATATTTTACGCATTGATATGCGGCACTCAGTTGGCTGAGGCACGCTTCCAGGATAGATGACGCAAAATGAGTAATGCATGCTGTGATACAACCGATACCTGACCACACAGGCATGTTTAAACACTTCCCTCTACTTGTTCAACCTTCTTCTACCACTGGGAAGACTGTCTCACTTCAGAAACAAGGCAGCTGTCGAATTGCCAGTTCTCAAAACTATTTTCAAGACGAAGAAGAGAAATATATAAAGCTGTAGTTTTAACCCAAATGTCATGACACTACGAATGTACTATGCTCAAGAGGAAAGACTGCATCAGTACAAGTTATAGAAAAGTTGTAAGAGACGCACCAGGGTAGGTAGGCACATCACTATCCCCGTATTTGTATACTTCTGCCACCTTGTAAAAGAACAATCACAGAAATTCTCCTGTGCTGTTTTTGAAAAACATTCACCTATTGCTGACAATGTCCACTGTTAAAAGGAATAAGTACAAGAAAAAGAGTATTTACAATAATCTATGCTCCCTTTATTTGCTATGAAATTTTGTTTTTCATGTAAAAGTGAAGCTCTCCAAAGGACCTATGTCTCTTTATCTAATGACATAAGATTTTGAAAAAAAAAAAATCTAGTGGAAGAAAGAAACATATAAGACATGAAAACTTACTCCTAATCTTAAACACAGCATGTGTTTTAAAAATGAGCCTCTGAATATATTTTGACTGTAATCAAAACCTTACAGTGACCAAATGATGCTTAGGTCTGAAATACCGTTTACTCCTTAAAGAGCAATTTAATTTCCTCTAAGAAAAAAACATCTTATTTTTTGCCAGGGCTGGAGTAGAGTATTGGCTCAGAGTCAGAATTTGTATGAAAGACTAGGTATAAAACTCTGGGGGATATTCAGTACATATAAATTTTGGTAATTTTGATGCTGAATATTATTTGTGAACTAATAATAGTCCATTTGATTTTTCTTAAATATTCAATTGTATTAACTAACATGTGGTTAAGAAATGTTCAAACCCATAAAATATTTTTAGTTGGTTATATAAGAAACTAAAAGGTGCATATTTACCACCTTTATTTTATTTTGATAGTAGTAAGCATACATTTGAGCTCCCCTGGTGTCTCAGATGGTAAAGAATCTGCCTGTAATGCAGTAGACCTGGATTTGATCCTCGGGTCAGGAAAATCCTCTGGAGAAGGAAATGGCAACCCATTCCAGTATTCTTGCCTGGATAATCCCATGGACAGAGGAGCCTGGCAGGCTACAGTCCATGGGGTCACAAATAGGTAGGTAATTGTAAAAATATGAATTTCTTATCACTGGATATAATAATAGCCATTAACATGAAGGTTGCTTTGACTAAAGCATTCATCAGGGTGGTAATTAATATTTCTGTATAGTTTCTACCATAGAATTGTAGTGACATTTTACCTAACTCATTTCAAAAATCAATTGATTGTCTAACAATTTAGTACAGAATGGATTATATATTAAAACATATTATTTTATGTCCTTCAGAGTCCCCAATTTAAATAAATGACAGTTAACCATGAATAAATTTCCTTAATTCATTTTAAAGAGTATTTTTGAAATTAGTATTTTACAAAATTTCTTCTATGTACTCTATATCTCAGATATCTAGAAATATCAAGAGCCATAGGTCTTAGTTTAAGGTAGAACCACCTGCGACATATTGCAAGTCCAAAAATCACCTGAAACTATTCCCATGTGCACTTAAGTAGTATGAACATTTTGTTTTATTATTATGAGAGCTTGGTCTTCCCCATTTACTGGAGTGACAATTTGATATAAAAAGCTAAGTTCATAAAATAAGATTATTTAAAAATGTGTATATATATATATATATATATATATATACACATCAGAGAAGGCAATGGCAACCCACTACAGTACTCTTGCCTGGAAAATCATGTGGACAGAGGAGTCTGGTAGGCTGCAGTCCATAGGGTCGTTAAGAGTTGGACATGACTGAGCGACTTCACTTTCACTTTTTACTTGCATTCATTGGAGAAGAAAATGGCAACCCACTCCAGTGTTCTTGCCTGGAGAATCCCAGGGACGGGGAAGCCTGGTGGGCTGCCGTCTATGGGGTCACACAGAGTCAGACACGACTGAAGCGACTTAGCAGCAGCACCAGCAGTGTGTGTGTATATATATATATATATATCCCTGATTTTAATAGTTGCTAATCAAATACGATTTGTGATCTACTACTTTTATCAGTCTTGGACATTTTCACTTTCTAGTCACTTTTATTTAGCTGAAGATTATTCTATGATAGTACAATGTCCTGGAAGGTTAAGTGTTAAGATATCAATATAAAAAGTGATGTAAAATTCCATTTTTATGCTTTATCCTACTCCTAGATATATTTCTTCTCTTCTTTGCCTTGTCGCTAACTCTCCCTGATTTTTCGTGCCTCCATATTTTTTATTTACTGAAAATATAAAATATTTGGGTGGAAGAAGAGAGGAAAAATACAGATGATGTAAAAGTTGATATTTGAAAAAGTTCTATACACACCACTCCCTCTCACACATACACACCCAGAAACCTGTTGCATTATAGAGGTTTCTTTTATATTTCGACTTGTTTTATTTTACTATCTTCTGAACTCTGCTATTTAATTTTTACTTTTTAAAATTTAAAACTGAATCCATCAAATACTACTGAATATTTCCCATAAATAGGGCATCATAAAGAGCTCCAGACAATGACTAAACTACTGCTCAAAAATACTAATTTTAACAAAAATTACATTTGGGTTTGGGAAAAGAGACAGTTGACTATTAACAAATAGAGTGAAATATGGTCATAAAATATCTGCGAATTTTGTGAAGCAATGTCTAAGAGATGTTTTTCGGAGGAAGCACTGGAGATAGACCATATACGGAGATAGACCATAAAGCAACTGAGGATTTCTGACTCTAAGGGCAAGGCCACAAAATTCTTGGTGGAGGAACAAGTCTGGATTCATTATACACTAGCCACTTTATATATGTGTTTTCGACAAACCCTCAAACTTCCCTACCCTAAGGTCATTTCCATCCACACATTAGTATCAATACCATTCTTGGATGCACATAGAGATTGTCATATTGAGTGAAGTAAGTTAGAAAGAGAAGGGGAAATATCACATAACATCTCTCATATGTGGGATCTAAAAAGAAATAATACATATGAACTTACAAAACAGAAGCAGACTCACAGAGAATAAACTTACGGTTGCTGATAAAGATAGGGGGAAGGGACAGTTAGGGAGTATGGGATGGATATGTACATACTGCTATATTTAAAACGGATAACCAAAAAAGACATATAGTATAGCACATGGGACTCTGCTCAGTGTTATGTACCAGCCTGGATGGGAGGCGAGATTGGGGAAGAACGGGATACATGTATATGTTTGGCTGAGTTGCTCTGTCACTCACCTGAAATTATCACAACATAGTTAATCAGCTATACTCCAATACAAAATAAAAAGGTTTTTTTTAATTAGTACCATTCTTATATATGTTAAGAACCTTACCAAAGATGAATTTGAGCAGTCTCAGAAACTGATCTGCTGTCAGTTGTTAGGCCCTTCAAAAGCATTCAAATTCAGAATTTAAGACCCTGCTCATAAAATCAAAATGAAGCTGGCAGTAAGAAAGTTTACTACTAAGAGCTTATAATGACTTTAATTCTACAGGATGCCTCCAGGAAAACCTGGGATAAACTTGGTACAAACAAGACTGGCCTCATTTAGGAAACATGAATTTGAAGACAGAAATGAAGGGAAGAACTACTTGGAGAGTTGAGGATAGCTATGAACCCAGAGACTCTGGAAAGCCACCGAGGATTCTGAGCAGGAAAATGCAAGTGGAACAGTTTGGAGAACAATGACCTTATGGTTGAGAATAAAGGAGACTAAAGTAGGAAGCAGAAAATCAGATATAGCTTTATCATTGCTTCATTAAAATTTAAGAAAAAATTCCTGTCTCTGGGTTGAAGATGTCACCTACTTAATTTCCTTTATTACAGGTTGTCTACTTTTTTACTTATCTAGTCATCTCCTTATGAAGCCTTTGGGGTAAGATAAAAGGTCATAGGAACATAGGGCCACTAGGAAAAAAAAGAATTTAAATTTATGTCTGGCTTAACTTGGACACATTTTCAACTGAACAGTTTGAACCTACAGCCTCATAATTTTCATGCTCTTGAAAAAGACACTTGTAAAATTATTTTCTTGCTACTTTTCAAAGCTCTGGTTCAGAAAATTACCACCCTTTTGATGTGAAGGCTGATGTAACTAATTATAGCTAGGAAGACACAATTCCTCCTTTAATAATAAAGAAATAGCAATCTTTCACCTAGAATATAGCGCAGTGTCTGGATCTGAAGCATGAAAGATTAAATCAGTAAGCTTTGAAATTCTATTATATTCAGGGAGACGATGTCTCCAAGGACAATAATATTGACAATAGAAGGAGGTTTCTTCAAGAGCATTTCAACCTATTAGCAGACTGTGGCACACTGAAAAGGATGTGGGGCTGAATGCAAGGAGACAGGCACTTCTATCCAGGCTCGTTTAATTATCAGCTGAGTATTTAGGTCAAATTAGTCTATTTCTCTAGTTTCAGAATAATTCACTGCCTACTTTTGACCACCTATTCACTGTAGAGGGAGGACAGAGGAACAGAAAAGGCAGAATGGAGGGAGAAAGAGGGAAATAGGTGGAGAGAGAGAGGGGAAGAGATGGCAGTAAAAGGAAGGAGACTGAAAGGGAGACATGGAAGGAAAAAAGTTGAGAGAGGCCTTTTTTATATATTAGTGATCCTTTGCTTAGGGACATCAGAATAAGCTGGAGGGCTTTTTAAAACATAGATTGATGGGTTCTGCTCCCAGAGTTCTTAATGTAGACGGTCTTGGGGGTGGGGTGGGGGGCATGTGAGTTGGCATTTCTTTTCTCTCTCTCTCTTTTTTTTTAGGTAAGAAGTGGATTTATTTAGAGAGAAACACACTCCACAGACAGAGTGTGGGCCATCTCAGAAGGTGAAAGTGGCTCTAAAATATGGCATAGTTAGTTCTTATGAGCTAGGTAATTTCATAGGCCAATAAGTGGGACTTCCCTAGTGTCTCAGTTGGTGAAGAATCCACCTGCAATGCAGGAGACCCAGGTTTGATCCCTGGGTCAGGAAGATTCCCTGGAGAAGGGAATGGCAACCCACTCCAGTACTCTTGCATGGAGAATTCCATGGACATTGAAGCTACCGTCCATGGGGGTCACAAGAGTTGGACATGATTTAGAGACTAAAAAACCACCACCACCACCAATGAGTGGGAGGATTATTCCAACTATTTTGGGGAAGAGGCAGAGATTTCCAGGTCTTTGGTCTTTGATGGTCATTTTTTGGTCTTTGATGATCAGCCTTGGAACTGTCATGTCATGGTGGGTGTGTCACATAGCTTATGCTGATATATTACATTGAGCACCTGATGAGGCTCAAGGTCCACTGGAAGTCGAATATTCCACCATCTTGGATCCAGTTGGTCCTAGTTTTTGTTCTATTCTATGGCTATCTCATTCTTTTAAAGGCTGTGCCCTGCTGAGTTTGCATTTCTAAAAAGTTCCCAGATGATGGCATCAGTGCTGCTGGTCTGAGGGCCACAGTTTGAGAATACTGTTATAGGCCTCCATCTATGTGGAGTCTTACCAAGAAAAAAAACAGGTATCATTCAGTTTGCTCCTTACATTATTAAAAACAAACAAACAAAAACCTGTCTCAATAACCATCTTTCTAAAAGGCATTATTCATTCTATGTGCCATGTTATTTTGTTTCAAGACACTGACTTCTCCTACCTATTCCTAGGACAGAATCATTATTACTTATATTTTTGCTATGATTAAATGGATTTATTTTATATTTAACTATTTATCAGAGGTGCAAAAAAATAAAAGAAAGCAGTACACATTTATGCTGATGGGGTAAACACAGATAAAACGAGCATTCGCATTCATGGCTGGTGCAAGTATAATTTGGCACAGTTGTTTCAGAATACCTTTTAGCGCTATAGAAAAAAAGCCTTATTAACTCAACAGCTAAAGGTACTACCACTACCACAATTAATAACAGTAATTGAGCATTTACTCTGTTCCAGGCATTTGACTAAGTGCTTTATTTTACATGTATTACAATAGTTAATCCTCCCAACCTCCCTAAGAGAAAAAGGATCCTACTGTGCTCTTTCTTGGACAGATCAATTTTTTAGTTATTCATTTGTGCAGGCATTATTTTAAAAGAGACACTGACACACAGAAGAAAGACATGAGTGTGTATGTGTGTGTGTGTGTGTATATTCAAAATGAGAGTAGAAAGGTACACTTTCTATTTCACCCGCCTTAGGATGCTTAGGAAGACAGACTGAACTTATTTTCTCCTGCTCCAGATGAATATTTTGTTCTTGGCAGAATATCCAGAAGCAATAAGCAAATTTATATTCAGTATCTTTGGGGAACTGGTTCCAGAACCCAGGGGACACCAAAATCCAAGGATGCTCAAGTCCCTTATATATAATAAAATAATGTAGTACAGTCAGTGGTGGAACCCATGGATGTGGGTTGAAATGACTGAAATGCCTTTTCTGAGTTTTCAAGAACAAGTATTTAAAGATCTAATCTTTAACCTCTAAAACCTCTTGTTCCAAATAAGTAAACAGTAGCTCTATTTGGAAAAGGAATTCTCAACTTTTGTGGGAAAAGATCACTAATTTTGTTGTTTCATAATTGACAGAGGTAAGATTAGCCGTGTTTTTTACAACTATAGGTGAGTTTGATTATTGATCTATGGGAATAAACCTCATTATCTACTCATTTTGAAACTGTAATATCTCTTTTATGAAGTAATTTCCCTCATCTCTCCCTGCTTTAATCTACAAAAAGTTTATTGCCAAAAGACAAATCTCAAATCATTTTGACTCATAATAACCATCTTTCATAGTTTCTTTACAACATGTATTTGCCAAACAAAGTAAAGTATATTAAAAAAAAGAACTCTGAATTGTACAACATGTAGCACAGGTAACAAAGGGTACTATAAAGGATGGGAATGAGGAGATTGAGGCTCTAACGGCTTGTTTTTATTTCTAATCTATCTCTGCCTCTAAACAACTGCGTGACCTTGTAAAGATCACTTCCACTTTATGCATCTCATTTTTCTCATATGTAAAATGAGAGAATTAGATGAGATGACCTCTAAAATCTACTCAGACTCTTCAAATGCATGATTTATTCTGATAAACTGTCTACGGTCTTGGGATGGTTTCTGGTTAAAAGATTATGTATTTCTTAATTCAGAAAGATGCTTTTAAATACACTTTGGGCAAGAGTTCTAACAAGAAGACATTATATTTTCTGGTAGAATAAAATTAATAAGCTGCTTTTATATCACTCTCTTAGACCCAAACATTTCAACCATACATAAAACATTTTAAGACCCTTTTAATAGTATGCTTAGTGTATTAATTAAAATTATTTAAACTGCATAGAATATGCAGTAATTCATTTTATTACAGTAATAATATAGCTAGATAAGTTGTAAGAGAACAGCTTTGAACTTTCAGTGAGTCTTCACTAATGACACTAGTTATTGCAGATAAATTAACTAGGTAAATAGTTCTCTGTGTTATATATTTATAATATGTATATGCATGTATAATATAGAAAGAATCTTATAGCAATGTGTTGAAATACTACCTGTGAAGAATTTGTTCTAACTTCCGATGAGTAAGTTAAAGCTGTATTTAGAGATGAAAAAAGTAATACAGTATTACAGTAAGAAACAATCACTGAGTTACCTATTTCAATTTGCCCTGTTCTCTTATTCAAGGAAGCATCAGGGGGGTTATGCAGAATATTATGGCAGCACAATTTCTGTTATTTTTGTTGATTAATTAAAAGAAGGACACTACATAATGATCAAAAGATCAACCCAAGAAGAAGATACAACAATTATAAATATACATGCACCCAACATAGGAGCACTACAATATACAAGGCAAATGCTAACAAGTATGAAAGGGGAAATTAGAAATTAACAGTAACACAATAATAGTGGGAGACTCTCACACCCCTCTAACACCTATGGATAGATCAACCAAACAGAAAATTAGCAAGAAAACACAAACTTTAAATGATAAATGGACCAATTAGACCTAATTGATATCTATAGGACACTTCACCCCAAAACAATGAATTTCACCTTTTTCTCAAGTGCAACCATAACATTCTCCAGGATAGATCACATCCTGAGCCATAAATCTGGCCTTGGTAAATTCAAAAAATTTAAAATCATTTCAAGCATCTTTTCTGATCACAATGAGGTAAGATTAGATGTCAACTACAGGAAAAAAAAACTATTAAAAATAAAAACATATGGAGGCTGAACAACACTTCTGAATGTGTGAATGAAACCAACAAATCACAGAAGAAATAAAAAAAGAAATCAAAATGTGCATAGAAACAAATGAAAATGAATACACGACAATCCAAAACCTATGGGATTCAGTAAAAGCAGTGCTAAGGGAAAGGTTCATAGCAATACAAATTTACCTCAAGAAACAAGAGAAAAATCAAATAAATAACTTAACTTTACATCTAAAGCAACTAGAAAGAGAAGAAATGAAGAACCCCAAAGTTAGCAGAAGGAAATAAATCATAAAAATTAGGGCAGAAATAAATGAAAAAGAAACAAAGGAGACTATAGCAAAAATCAACAAAACTAAAAAATGGTTCTTTGGGAAGGTACATAAAATAGACAAACCATCAGCCAGACTCATCAAGAAAAAAAGGGAGAAGAATCAAATCAACAAAATTAGAAATGAAAGTGGAGAAATCACCACAAACAACACAAATACAAAGGATCATAAGAGACTACTATCAGCAACTATATGACAATTAAATGGACAAGTTGGAAGAAATGGACGAATTCTTAGAAAAGTATAACCTTCCAAAACTGAGGCCAGGAAGAAACAGAAAATCTTAACAGACTCATCACAAGCTTGGAAATTGAAACTCTAATAAAAAATCTTCCAACAAACAAAAGCCCAGGACCAGATGGCTTCACAGCCGAATTCTACCAAAAATTTGGAGAAGAGCTAACACCTGTCCTACTCAAACTCTTCCAGAAAATTGTAGAGGAAGGTAAATTGTCAAACTCATATGAGGCCATCATCGCTCTAATACCAAAACCAGACAAATATGCCACAAAAACAGAAAACTATAGGCTAATATCACTGATGAACATAGATATAAAAATCCACAACAAAATGCTAGCAAACAGAATCCAACAAACAAATATTAAAAATAGATTATACATCATGACCAAGTGGGCTTTATCCCAGGGATTCTTCAATATCTGCAAATCAATCAGTGTGATATACCACATTAACAAATTGAAAGATAAAAACCATGTGATTATCTCAATAGATGGAGAAAAAGCCTTTGACAAAATTCAACATCCATTTATGACAAAAACCCTCCAGAAAGCAGGCACAGAATGAACATACCTCAACATAACAAAAGCCATATATGACAAACCCACAGCAAACATTATCCTCAATGGTGAAAAACTGAAAGCATTTCCCCTCAAGTCAGTAACAAGACAAGGGTGCCCACTCTCACCACTATTGTTCAATATAGTTTTGGAAGTTTTAGCCATAGTAATCAGAGAAGAAAAAGAAATAAAAGGAATATAGGTTGGAAAAGAAGAAGTAAAACTCTCAGTGTTTGCAGATACATGATCCTCTACATAGAAAACCCTAAAGACACCACCAGAAAATTACTAGAGCTAATCAATGAATATAGTAAAGGTGCAGGATATAAAATTAATACACAAAATCTCTTGCATTCCTATACACTAACAATGAGAAAAACAGAGAGAGAAATTAAAGAAACTTCCATTCACCATTGTTATGAAAAGAATAAAATAATTAGGAATGAATTTACCTAGGGAAACAAAAGACCTATATATAGAAAACTATAAAACACTAATTAAAGAAATCAAAGAGGACATAAATAGATGGAGAAATATACCATGTTTATGGATCAGAAGAATCAATATAGTGAAAGAGTATACTACCCAAAACAATCTATAGATTCAATGCAATCCCTATCAAGCTACTAACGGTAATTTTCACAGAATTAGAACAAATAATTTCACAATTTGAATGGAAATACAAAAAACCTTCCTGAGTAATATCCATGTTCACTGTATACTTAAAGGATAAACACTATGCTTCAGATAATTTCTAAATGAAAACAACCTATACCAGTATTATTAAATAGCAATGCAAATGCTCTTAGTTTATTGTCTTTCTGCCAAGCCAGAATGCAAGCATGAGAATGCAAATCCAGTACTCAAGGATATTATATAAATTTATGATTCATTGTTGTGGAAACACCATTTAGTTCTTTTATGTGTTGGCTCTGAGTTCATTTTGAGTTTTAAGTTTTATCATCTGCCTCTTATTTTCTGGACAAAATACAATGGAATTACAAAACTATAAATGTCCTACTAACATGAATTAATTCATTTAGTCCATTCTAAGTTAATTCAATCTAGTGAAGTGAGTTGTCCGCAAACTGTCTAAAAGAAGTGTGTTGCTGAGGACCTGTTGTTTCCCTCAATGGGACCAACTCTTTTTACTGTTTGAAAAAGAAACTGAAAATATTTAGTCGCTTAGTCGAGTCCAACTCTTTGTGACCCTTTGGACTGTAGCTCATCATGCTCCTCTGTCCATGGAATTCTCCAGGCAAGAATATTGGAGTGGGTTGCCATTCCCTTCTTCAGGGGATCTTCCCAACCCAGGGATCAAATCCAGATCTCCTGCATTGCCAGCATATTCCTTACCATCTGAGCCATTTTTTACTATGGCTTTTTTCTTAATGCCAACTTTGCTACAACAGAGAGCCAGTTGTGGATTTTCATTTGCAGAGGTTTGTATATATAATAAATAGTTCTAGTGTGTGCCAAAATATTTCTACAATTAGACAGGAAAGTCATTCTACTTCAACATTAATCTTCAAAAAATTACTGGAACCTAAATGTTTCATCTCCTCTGTCAAAACCCCCTGGATTGGCAAGCTGCTTCCTCACAGGGAAGCATGGTCATATCAGCCTGTAAAGAAAAATTGCCTATGGAAACTAGGAAGAAATTTCTTAAAAGGCATCTAATGTAAGAGCTTCTTTTTTTCCTTTTCTTCTCACTCTCTGGAATGCAGATGTGATATCTAGAGCTCAGCTAGCCACCTTATCATAAGGTAGAAGCCATGTATTGAACTTGAAAGAGAACTTGAAAAAAGAAGCCTGTGTCTCTGATAAAGAAATAGCCAAAACAGCTCTGGAATACTGACTTATTTATATGAGAAACAAATAAATGTCTCTCTTGTTTAACCTATTTCATTTTCCGTTACTCATAGCTACACTTAGGTCTAAACCATATAAATGTGGTGTTTAAAACTGAGTGAATATTAATAACAAAACAAGATAGAGAAAGCCTCACATACCCAGGAGAATTTTCATATACAAGTTTTTCTCTCCTTCTGTCTCTCTCATACACACAGAGAAGGATGAAAGTGTAAAAGTTATGACAGTCTCACTGTTTATCAAGCTCTTAGCTCACATATTTTGACTCATTTATTTATGTTTATGAATGGCATTTACCTGTTTCTTATACTGATGGTACAAAGTACTACTAAGGAAACAAGAAGAAAGAGAACCAAACAGTAATACAAGTGAGGCTGAATGATGTATGTTGCATTAGCACATGAATCTTCCTCAACCATTTCACTTGGATCCAGAGCCAGTAGCCATATCGAACACAGCTTAAGACTTACACTTCCTAATAGCAGTGCTCAATTATTATTAATGTGCATGAGCAGAATAAAAATGGATTTTAATCCTCTGTGTGGTTTCTCCAAGATTAGGCTTTGAGAGAAACATCCCCTACTTTGTTCTAACATATATTGTTTTGAATTCATTAAAGCAGAAATGAAAAGAAACGTTTAAATCAATGTCCTTTTCTGTGCTGGCTCTCAACATTTATTTTTAGAGTTTATTAGCAGGAACCAGAAATGTATGGCTGGATAAGGAAGTACTCTCAATCATTTATCATCCGAATCACACTGAATATTCAATTTAACATCACGAACTCATCAATCACTAAATAGCTAGGCTGAAAAGTATCAGCGGCCAGAAAATTTTAGTCAGTGGACTGCTATAGTTCATAGTTCTGGTTGTTCTCAATGTGAAAACTTATTTTTGTTTTCAACAATATCGTAGCACAGTGGCATGGCTGGGGTACTCTATTTCAATGAGTTTCCCTTTTAGACGACTGTTCTAATTTTAAAGAAAAGTTATCCAGGGAAAGGACCGTCCTTGTAGAAGCTTGTGGCACCTTTGTATAGATCTTTTTATGATGCATTTGCTTGTCTAAATTAATATCTCAAATTTACATCTTTAGAAATTAAAAAAGTCACAGTTAAATGTACAGTTAATATACAGTAACTAGAAGTGCTCTACACAAGGTAGCTATTAGCCACACGTGACTTTTAAAATTTTAAATAATTAAATATAGATAGTGAAGGACGGGGGAGCCTGGTGTGTTGCAGTCCATGGGGTCGCAAAGAGTTTAACACAACTTAGCAACTGAACAACAACTAAAATGCAACTACTGGCCACGTTAGCCATAATGCATGTACTCAACAGCCATGGCTACTCTTTTTATTCTACTGGACAATATTGAACTAAAATTTTGTACATCAACACACTTGAAAAGAGTATTAATTATAAAATGTTTATCAACAGAACAAGCAGAAAATATCCCCCAAAACATCCAAAACACTTCAGTTACAGGCCTGGAGGCTTGAAATTCGTGGGAAATAATAGCTGTTCATAAAACAGCCATGAATAGAAGTACTTTAAAAAATAGTCTCTGAAAAATAACACTGATGCAGGGAAGTTATTACTAGTCTGATTTAAAAGAGGCATCATGGAAATATAAATGTCAAGTAAGAGCTTTCACTAATAAAAAGAACAATGAAATCAGGTCTCCTTATCATATCAAAATTATACTTCTAAAAAATTAACAGCTTAAAAAATTCTTGGAAAATAATTACTAACTGGATGAAAGGTTTAGTGTCTGGGAATTCTAATTGTTCTTTCTTGGCTCCTGGTAACAATGCCTCTTTTCCAGGTCTACTTCTGGGTTTTTCTACCTTAGCCAACAGATCCAAAGACTACTTCAAATGTTTGATTCTTCGTTTCTCTAACTACTGGAAAACTGCATCTCTCAGTAACTATGTATAGCACAGTATTGCACTTAAAATATTCTTCCAAATTTATGTGATGAGCACCACTCAGATAATTAGGATGCTTATAAAGAATTCATTCTTAGACTACTTCACTATAGACTTTTTGAAGCTTTTTCAAAAAAATTAATATTCCCACATGATCACACTATAGACGCATAATGAGTTCTGCTTTGTAAAAGTGAAGGATAATATGGAGCCAATTATTGGGACAAGTGTTTCTCAGGAGAATTATCTGAAATCAGAAATTCATTTTTAAGATTAAATAGAAATAGAGATTTCCTTTCTCCATGGTCTTAGAAATTCAACTTAATGAGATCCAGTTGTTGAATCTTTTTGAACATTTCATGGGACAAAAGTCACAATTAGAACTATAACCTCAAACACTTCAGTTGGAAGAATATGGCTTGTAAAACACAGCTTTCCAAAATTGGAAGAAACATCAACTTCAAATGCAACACATTTTTTAAATACTGTACATGAATATAATCCTGACCTGTGAAGAGGAGACTGAATGACTATAGATAAATTCTCTAGCACTAGAAGAGTTATGCCAACCTTTTCAATGTGTGGAAAACAGAATTAAATCTTAAGTACTGTGCATTAGAGAAAGTCTAATTGTTTTAGTTTATACTTGAGTATTCAGTGTTTACCTAAAAAAATTTCATAAGCCCTCACTGTATGAGGTCCGGCCCACTTATGAATCCTTTTTGAGAAAACAGTTTATAGCCACTCTACAGCACTGAGAGTGTCCCAACCCAAAAGTCAAGATTGTATAAAGGTGCTTGCCAGCAGGAATTTTGAAGTCAGGATGCCTGCACTTGAATCCTAACTTTCCTACATTTGGACTCTTGAGTTTGTGCTATCTCATCTGCAAAATAGTAATAAAAATGGCAAATTTCTATAGAATTAAGGTAAGACAAAAACTAGAGAATCCATGTAAAACCATTAGCACAGTAACTAGTACACTGTAAATATTGAACACATGATATCTAATATTTGTATTATCGCTAAAATGCCCTACTTAGGCTTTTGCTTTTGTTATCTCCATCATCTATAATGATCTTCCCATTCTCCATCTTCATCTCTTTTAAGAGTTCATATTCCTTCTTATATATTTTATTCAAAACTCACCATAAGCGGCCATCTCTCAGACTCCCAACTAGATTAGGTGTCCCTCTCCAAGTCTCCTATAATTCCCTGGCATAACTTTATTTTTATTCCCTTCACACTGTAATGTAAGCACGTGTGTGTGTGTATCTGTGTTGTGAGAGAGACAAACTACACTATGGCATATATCTTCAAGGCAGAACCTATGCCTCATTCATCTTAGTATCCTTATTACTTAGTAAGAGCAGGCCCAGAGTAGGCATTCAAATACTTGCTGAATAAAGGAAAGTATAGAATCTTGATATTTTCTAATAGTTACTGAAACAGAACATTTTAATATTCTTGCAGCCAATGCTGAACTAAACTGATGCTTTATTGAGTTTGCTTCTTTGGCATCAATATGAATTCTTAGTGCTACATATTGAAAATCGCTATCTCCAAAATGAGATAATTTCCCTTTATAAATATTATACTGCATATTTTAATCTAAACCAACATAAAAATCAGCAAAAGAACATATTAGATCAAATTAAGTTAGATACAAGTCCTGACCTCAAAAAGTTATTAATACCGAAGAGAAAGTATAAAATAAACATAGATGCCTTTCAAATATGTTTTGTATATATGTATGCATGTGTACATGTCTATGTACATAGATACAATATACATAATAGAAATGTAAAGAAGTTAAGTGTACAACACCGGCCACAGTGTTTGCCTAATAAGTATATTTTCCTTGCAAATATTCTTTACCACATTTATGATTTTTATAAATTTTTCACCATAGGAATGGCATTTAATCAAGTCCTAATTAATTTTTAGTAAACTAGGAATCCATGCTAAAATGCTCATTATAACCTAAATGATTGTTGCTCTAAATTTTAACTCACATGAAAATATCTTTATAAATACATACTTTGTAATCATACCTTTTTACTTTATAAGGCACTAACAATCTAGTGATTTTATAAATGAGAGAGAATGTAATAAATTAATTCCAGGAAAAAAAAAGAGATGAAGATTATTGAAAATATTTTTTGTCTATTTATCGAGTGTCAGCTGACATCATTTTCTGATTTAATATATGTTCATTAGTGCTAAAGCGACACATTATTAATATCAAGCAAGTCAGATGACAGTCTAAAACTAACTTCTTACAGATAACATAAAGTTTGTCAAGTGGTGACATAGTTAATCCTCTCTGCTACACTGACTGTATATTTTAGCCAGGAATATATTATTCCAAAGATGCTTGGATAACTTCAAACAGAAGATGTCAGAAAACATCTTAGAAGCCTTTTCCTTAGGCTAAAAGATAAACAAGATTCCACAACCTAACCATCTTTTCAGTAAACTATTTTAGAATGGCTGTGGTCTAAGGATTGTTTCATCCTGAGTGACTGCAATTAGGAACACTGCAAATTGCAAACAACACACACTTGGAACACTCTCAATAGTCTTCGTAAATACACTTTTCAAGCAAGAAATGCAGTTTTGTCATTGCTGGTCCTGACGCACTTTGAACCAAGCCTTTTCTACAATACCTCTACCTCTAGGAAAGCAGTTTACCTTCCTACTACTAGTTATTTGACAAATGTAAATAATTTCCAGACCTATGTGTTTAGTGTACATGTTCTAGAGACAGAATTAATATCAATTTTTTCTAAGTCATATTTTGTATACCTGTGAAATAAAAGTAAGGCCTGTGTTGTAGAATCACATGTAATGAGAAACAACGTATGTAAAACAGAACTGATTGTAGCGCCTCACCCGGGGTAATGACTCATTAAATGAGTGCTTCTGTCATGGTGTTAATGATGATGATCTCCATTTTTTATCCCTTGGAATGAATCTGATCAAATAAGGAAAGCTGCGTGTGTCTGACCCTTCTCCTCTTTCTATCTCAGTTGACTTAATAGGCTCATTATTGATGGTCCTCCTAGGAAGTAAAGGGAAAAATCACCAGAAACCTGAATGAACCTCAGCTGCTGGTCAAACAGAACCAGAATAGCCCGTGGGTGCTGGAACAATTCAATTAGGATTTTTAATATACTCTCTGCTTCTCTTCTCCTTGCCGTACCGGATTCTAAGTATCTATCTGCACTAGATGGATGCCTTCAGGTACAATGATATGGATAAACACTTCCAGGGATGAGGACTCCTTTATAGCTTTTCCAGAAGAACACTGTCTATTGTGTGTTCTGTTTCATTTTTATAATATAATTAAACAGACACATGGAGAAGTTTGAGCCATGTAGCTAGGTAACACTCAAACAATGCATTTTTATTAGCTCACAGAATGAAATTTAGCAAGGATTCTAAAAATCTGGTAGAATTTATGCTCAAGTAGTAAACAGTGTAAGGAAAGAGAAGAAAGAAGGGTTTTATAGCGTTTCAAGTAAAAATAAAAGACCTGTTATTTTACCACAAGATCGATACCAGTCATTGCATTAAGGCCCTCTTTAGAGATACACAGTATTAGTGTCACTGCGGGTCATGATCTCAGTGTACTTTCTTCCAGTCAGATCAGCTTCAGAGGATTTGAAATCAAGGCAATGAGAGGGTCCAGAAATCATATAACATGACAAAGTTTGAATGACTTAAGAAAGTTCACCCCAGCAGAGAAAAGCCTATGGAGGAACTGATATCTGTCTTCAGTGATATCAAGCATAGTCCTGGAAAGAATATGAAAAGAAACATATTCTGGGGACTTCCCTGATGGTACAGTGGATAAGAATCTGACTACCAATGCAGAAGACACAGGTCCGTAACCCTGGTCCTAGTGATTCCAAGTGCTGCAGAGCAGCGCAGCCTGTATGCCGTAACTACTGAGCCCGCCCCTAGAGCCTGTGTCCACAAGAGAAGCCCCTGACTGCAGTGGGAGCCTCGTGCACCACAGCTAGAGAGTAGCCCCCACTCTCTGCAACTAGAGAAAACCACATGCAGCAAGGAAGAGCAAGGGCAACCAAAAATAAATAAATTATTAAGGGAAAAAAAGAAAACATACTCTTTTCAGTCTCGAAAACCTAATTTGACTAAGGTGTCCCATGTCAACTCAGTTTTTAAAACTTAATAAAACATAAGCTGTGCTGCAAAGAATTGGGCTGTCTTGAACTTGCAAATACACAGAATATTCCAAAAAGTTCACTAAAGTCTACATAAATAGAATATATTATAAAGAAGGGCTTTCAACTGGTAGAAGTTAAAGCCAGATGACCTACAAGGAAGTTTTTAGTTTCAAGATTCTATAAGAACATAAATAAGTATTGTTTGAAAACTCTCACTTAACTCAAACAAAGGGAGTAAAAGCACTAAGAAAATCAAGAAGTGATATTTAAATGAATTGCTTTCTTATAATAGAAATGGGACTTTCAAAATATAACTACAACATTTAAAAACATTTACTATATTGCAGCGTACTTATCTCTTAAGCAACATACTTAGCAAATATTATAACATTCTCAATGGTGATACAGAATTATTTATCAATTTGTGTTTTGCATTGTGATACTGAATTAAGTGGCTTCCCAGTTGGTGCTAGCAGTAAGGAACCCGCCTGCCAATGTAGGATACTGAGCAGACTCAGGTTCGATCCCTGGGTTGAGATCTCCTGGAGGAAGGCACAATAATCCACTTTAGCATTCTTGTCTGGAGAATCCCATGGAAAGGGGAGCCTGGCAGGCTGCAGTCCATAGGGCTGCACAGTCTAACATGACTGAAGCGACTTAGCAAGCGCACACTGAATTATTTACCAATTTATGCTTTGCATCATTTAAAACTACAAGGATCACAGGCAATCTTATATCCATTTGGATTTAAGTTTGCAAATACCAATTATGTTTTATCAACAAAAACATTAAGAGAAAAACAACAGCTACAGAAATCAACTCAAAAGTTACATTAATATATCCTAGCCATTCTTTCCTGTTGACTAGGACAGGCCTCAAAGAAGGAAAGGAGACCATGATAGAATAAATGTGTTCAAATATCCTTGCAATTTCATATGCTCCATAGTCTCTAAGTTGACTATAAGAATTGAGGGTTGACTCTTGTTCTTTCCAACCCAGGCAAACAATCGCTCATTTCAGAGCATTAAAAAGTTCTTCACACATTTTATACCATGCAAACACAAATATATCTTCAAACTGCATCCAGGCTGTGTAGAGTCAGCCAGTGAGAAGAGCCAGGATTTAAAATCCCAGCTCTGCACAGAAATTAGTCTCTCATACTGATCTTTTCTTCATAGTGCCAAGTATATTCTCTGGCACCTAGGGATACTTAATAAATTGAGTTAGCTGACATCTATATTCTATGCTTATTTGCTACATTTTGTATATGACTATAGATTTGTTTTTCTGGGCACCATATTTGTTTCTGTTACACAATAATGTTCCAACATAATCAACTGTATGCAATACCTGATGTACATCAATTCCATAGACTATTAATAAATACCCATGCTAAGGCGATGGTGAGAGATAGTTACAGAGAATAATATTACAGAGAGATAAAGTCATATGTCACATATCACAGATTATTTGGGATGCTCAAGTGTTACGACCATAAAACAAGATTCAAATGTCATCTAATTCAATCTCTATTCCATTCTCCTGCTAGAATTGCTTCTCCAATTTCACAAATATGAATAGAATTGTATGCATTCATAAAGACATTTTTTATTCATTTCCATTTATTCCAAGGATATTTATTTATCATCTATGAGAGTCAAAACACATGAGAAAAGTAAAACTACAAATATTAGAACAAATAAAACTTACAAGTGAAGGGACTGTTATTTGTGTTACAATAATTACTTTCAAATTCATTCACAGCAGAATTTATTAAGCTTTAAAATGTGACAAGTGATTCCAGATTTTTTTCAGTCAACATTCAACAGATATTTGAATGCCAAAGGAATCTATGCTCTGTGCCCAGAATATACTCTGCATTTTTCTGCCACTGAGGCTGCTTATGCCAGGTAAGAAATGCTCCTCTATTCCCCACTATGGCTGATGTCACCAATTGGCCATGGCATACATTACTGGTGATCCTGCATGTGCCTAAAGATGCGTCTCATCAGTCACACAGGAAGCATCTAAACTCTAATCAAGTTAGCATACAAGAAAAAAATATATATACATATATACACACTTCTATAGCTGTTCGTATATGGGATGTTGAATAATATGCTAGCTAGACAATACACTGTATCTAATGGTTCCCCACTAGATTGGAAATATTCTCTAAATGGCGACTTCTTATGCTGTCTATAAAAACCAAGTCCATAATATTTCCTGATAGCATAAATCTGGAAATTGTCTGAAGCTCAGAAGACTGGCCCAGGATAGATAGGTATAGCTAGGAGACAAAAGCATAGAGATGACAAAATAATATAGAAATGTAGAGGATTACTTTAGAAGGTTAAGGAATGTGAATATGGATTTGGAAAATAGTTTTACAAAGGAAAATATCATCATATTAAAAAGTGTCAAAACGCTAGACATTTATTTCAAGTGTGATTTTTTAATGTATGTTGAACTTTTGCACCTGTGGGATTTTTATTTCTGTATGCGGATACCTGTGTGTCAGAGAATATGTAGCTGAGAGAGAAGAAGCTAGAAAGTATTGTGAGTGATACAAGTACTCAAAGTGGGTTGGAAACTTAACTCTACAGTAAAAAGGAATAAAAATCTTTATTCAGCATCTGCAATTCGCAAAGCAATGTTCCAGGCATTGTTATAAAAGCTGCAGGGGAGATTTCAACTAAGTCTGAGGTTCTTTGAAGAGAGAACTTTTGTCAGCAGGCATATCGAAGCACCTTAAACACAACACGGCTACAAGCAGAGCATTATAGATACCTGGGTATTTTCTTAATTAGTTCCTAGGGACACCACAAATAAACAGAAATACAATGTGAGGTTAGAAACAAATTATTAAGGATAAATTGCATGTGTAGCTCTTCAATTAAACAGATTCTTCTAAATCAACTAAAACAAAGGTGAAAATATTATAGACCTGATCAAAATATATTCTGGATTAAAAGTTTAAAATCCATTTTTTTAAAATATTTTAGATTTCAGTAGCAGGTCAGAACTTTGAAGGATGATGTGTGTGATAGCTGGCTGATATTTATGTCCGGCTCAAATCTTCCATAGAAGCCTAAGATGCTTTTACTGGGATACCTGATTAGGAACATGAATTTCTGTTGAATATTTTCTGATACTCTCCTAGAAGAACTTCATATCAAAATTCAACTTGTTTTTCAAATATATTCCATTGTTTTTGGCTCCAGTTTCCTATTTTAACTAAAAGAATTTGCTTAACTTTTTTAGATACTAGTTATAGCCATTTGAATTAAACATGTTTTTCAAGGAGAGGCCTTATTTTTGTTTTGTCTCTCACATTTTATTAAATAATTACTTATTTTCATTTATCATTCCTGTCAATAAATCTAGATTTTCCCTTGCCCCATTACAGCACTCAAATTATCTCCTTACACACTCACTCATTCATATTCTCCCTCCCTCTCCTTCCCTTTCTCTCTCTTCCCACATATATTTTGTATAGGAAAAGTGTCATTAAGGAGGGTTTATAGGACTGTCTTTCCTATTTACCTGACTTGGAATAAACCTGCACCATCTAACTAATCTCGCTTCCAATTAAGATTTTGAAATGTCATGCCAGTCTCTTAACCTTGATTCTAAGAGACTTTCAAGTTTCCATGAGATTACAATTATCAAGACTTCTATCTATAATATATTATTCTATAATAACATTTGACCAAAAGTTTCCTCTTTTAACCAAAGTTAATAACCAGAAATCCTGTAGTCACAGCCAATCAGTACGCTCCAAGGCAGGAAGAAAATTTCAGTTCTTAGTTACAGGAATTGTCAATCAATCTTTCACACGTTATGTTCTCTTTGCATCCACACCTCATGGGAAAAGGTTTATCACATACTTTCCTGTATTTACCAGGAAAGAACATAAAGTTATTTTGGACAGGCCAGCAGCCATGAAAAGCCAATTAAAAAGCTCAACATCAAATCAGTCATTCTCTGAATTTTTACATAAAACTTTCCTTATGCTCAATTATAATCTAAGAATGCACTAGTAATTTGTTTTCTATCTTTAGTTCCTCCACAGTTGAAATCCCTAACATGTGATTAAAAATTATCCTCTTTGGAAAGTAAATCCTTTGAACCAATTTTCTGCTTATATAGAAGAAAAAGAAAAGAATAAAAAGGAGGAAAAAGTAGCTAAAGAAAATTCTGGTCTCATGAGATTTAGAATGACTTGATACTGGGTGCTGTCTTGGCTTCTCATAAGCTCTTCCCTTCTTCAGAGACCCCGATCTAAGACTCCATGTTCCTTATGTTCCTTATTATCAACAGGTCAGTTAACTTGTGTTCCTGCTGAGGAAAGATCAGGCCAGCCACTCCTGAGAGTTTAGGAAATCAGTAACTTTAAAAGCTCACAATCCCAAACTCCCAAAAGGATGCAGTTGTATCTTCATCCCAGCTGCTCTGTAGAATGCTAGGACCAATGACCATTATCCACAACATCTCGTCCTTTGGCATAAGATAGGATGGGGCTTATTACAAAAAGGAATCCATTCATTACCCACACTGAAGGTTATTGAATTTCTATCTATGTATTATATACATACATACATATATGTATGTATGGTGCTAGTGCTTCCTAGGTGGTGCGAGCAATAAAGAACCCAACTGCCAGTGCAGGAGATGTAAGAGTCACGGGTTTGATCCCTGGATCAGGAAGATCCCCTGGAGGAGGGCATGACAACTCACTCTGGGAGAATCCCATGAACAGAGGAGCCTGGTGGGCTACAGTCCAGTGGGTCACAAAGAGTCGGACACGAGTGAAGTGACTTAGCATGCATGCATATATATACACACATAACTAGTACTTTTGCTAGTTGCAGCTCAATTCAGTTGCTCAGTTGTGTTTGACTCTTTGCAACCCCACAGACTAGAGTACGTCAGGCTGTCCATCACCAACTGCCAGAATTTATCCAAACTCATGTCCATTGAGTTGGTGATGCCATCTAACCATCTCATCCTCTGTCGTCCCCTTCTCCTCCGGCCTTCAATCTTTCCCAGCATCAGGGTCTTTTCCAATGAGTCAGCTCTTTGCATCAGGTGGCCAAAGTATTGGAGTTTCAGCTTCAACATCAGACCTTGCAATGAACACCCAGGAATGATCTCCTTCAGGATGGACTGGTTGGATCTCCTTGCAGTCCAAGGGACTCTCACGAGTCTTCTCCAACATCACAGTTCAAAAGCATCAATTCTTCGGCACTCAGCTTTCCTCACCGTCCAACTCTCATGTCCATACATGACCACTGGAAAAATCATAGCCTTGACTAGATGGACTTTTGTTGACAAAGTAATGTCTCTGCTTTTCAATATGCTTTCTAGGTTGGTCATAACTTTCCTTTCAAGGAGTAAGCGTCTTTTAATTTCATGGCTGCAATCACCATCTGCAGTAATTTTGGAGCCCAGAAAAATAAAGTCAGCCACTGTTTCCATTGTTTCCCTATATATTTCCCATGAAGTGATGGGACCAGATGCCATGATCTTAGTTTTCTTAATGTTGAGCATTAAGCCAACTTTTCACTTTCCTCTTTCACTTTCATCAAGAGGCTTTTTAGTTCTTCTTCACTTTCTGCCATAAAAGGTGGTATCATAGGCATATCTGAGGCTACTGATATTTCTCCCGGCAATCTTCATTCCAGCTTGTGCTTCTTATAGCCCAGCGTTTCTCATGATGTACTCTGTATATAAGTTAAATAAGCAGGGTAACAATATACAGCCTTAACGTACTCCTTTTCCTATTTGGAACCAGTCTGTTGTTCCATGTCCAGTTCTAACTGTTGCTTCCTGACCTGCATACAGGTTTCTCAAGAGACAGGTCAGATGGTCTGGTATTCCCGTCTCTTTAAGAATTTTCCACAGTTTATTGTGATCCACACAGTCAAAGGCTTTGGCATAGTCGATAAAGCAGATGTTTTTCTGGAACTCTCTTGGTTTTTTGATGATCCAACGGATGTTGGCAATTTGATCTCTGGTTCCTCTGCCTTTTCTAAATCCAGCTTGAACATCTGGAAATTCATGGTTCATGTATTGCTGAAGCCTGGCTCGGAGAATTTCGAGCATTACTTTACTAGCGTGTGAAATGAGCGCAATCGTGCAGTAGTTTGAGCATTCTTTGGCGTTGTCTTTCTTTGGGATTGGAATGAAAACTGACCTTTTCCAGCCCTGTGGCCACTGCTGAGTTTTCCAAATTTGCTGGCATATTGGCAACACTTTCACAGCATCATCTTTTAGGATTTGAAATAGCTCAACTGGAATTCCATCACCTCCACTAGCTTTGTTTATAGTGATTCTTTCTAAGGCCCACTTGACTTCACATTCCAGGATGTCTGGCTCTAGTGAATGATCACACCATTGTGATTATCTGAGTTGTGAAGACCTTTTTTGTACAGTTCTTCTGTGTATTCTTGCCACCTCTTCTTAGTATCTTCTGCTTCTGTTAGGTCCATACCATTTCTGTCCTTTATCAAGCCCATCTTTGCATGAAATGTTCCCTTGGTATCTCTAATTTTCTTGAAGAGATTCTGTTGTTTTCCCATTCTGTTGTTTTCCTCTATTTCTCTGCACTGATCACTAGGAAGGCTTTCTTATCTCTCCTTGCTATTCTTTGGAACTCTGCATTCAAATGGGAATATGTGTTTTTACTTCCTTTCAAAACATCAGTTCAAGATCAATAATATTGGTGTATGAGACTATTATAGATATCCTCAACATACATTCTTCCAGATCACTGGTTGTTAATATTTCATAAGAGAAGTGAAAATGCAGTTGTCACAGTTCCCACCTCCAGACATTATTTGTTTTAGGTGACTGATAAGGAGCTACAAGTGTCCTGCGCATGCATGTGTGCTAAGTTGCTTCAGTCATGTCCAACTCTTTGTGACCCTATGGACTGTAGGCCACCAGGCTCCTCTTGTTTATGGGGATTCTTTAGACAAGAAGACTGGAATAGGGTGCCATTTCCTTCTCCAGGGGATCTTCTTAAAAGTGTCAGGTGGTCCTAATTCTTATGGTCTTCCATCACTCAGAATTTTCTAAACTTTACAAATGTATCTTGTATTTATCTAGAAGTAATATATTTTATTATATAATTTATATTTCCTCTGAAAATACTTTCATATTCTTAAGATACTATTATATACTTTTCTTATAAAGATGTGTATAATATACAGTCAGTTCAAACATAATTCTAAATACTTTGTTAAGTCACTGGTGCAGATATTGTTCATTATGTTGTTAAATAACCTGCTTGTAAAGATCACATGATAAATTTTTCTTGGGCTCTATTCCTTTAAAACAACTGATCATGAAGTTAGATACTTTCCTTTCTTGGCTAAATGGAGCTGTGAAATATGCTACACTTTCCCTCTTTTCTTTGGCTGCCAGTAAGTCTAGAATTGAATTTATGCTTGGTAAAGATTTATTTAACAGAACTTTTTGTTCTCCATCATTTCCCCTTTATCTTTAATACTTGGCACTTGTTTATTTAATCTTTTTGGTTCATTTGAGAGTAAACTGTTTCAAATCCTCTTTAAAAGTTGGCAGAGTAAAAAATAATAAAGGCATGATCAATTAAGTACATAATTTCAAAACAAGTTTACCAGAGACATAGGATTTTTATAATTCAGTAAATCAAATGTATTAACTGTTGAGTTTTCAATGACAAAAGGTTTTATACAGTGAATCACAATTCCAGCTTCTACATAGCAGATGTCTCCTGATTGAATGTGTGTCTTCAATTAATAACTCCTCATCTTCAGTAGTCATTTCTTGACTAATTGTTTATTGGGTAACCGACTAGAAACTCATTCTTTTATTTCATTAAGAGCTTTTTTCTTCTTTGCTTTTCTTCCTGCCTCTCTCTCTTTCTTTAAAGGTGTACATACTCAATGTACACAATCTCTGATGAGTTTGGAGGATAAATATACACCAATGAAACCACTACTATCATCAAAGCCACAGACATACCATACCTTCCCAAAATTTCCTCTTACTCCTTTACTATTTCTTCTTTTGCAAAAGATACACATATATATATATTTAATATCATATGTTTAATAATAATAGAATACTAATTCCTCATATAGCATCTGTGTAGAAGGTAATGCTTTAAGAACTTTACATATCTACACTGAATTTTTATAAAAGTCCTATCAGGTAGGTATTACTACCCTACTTTTGTAGATGGGGAATCTCAGGTAGAGTTTAAGTTAACTTGATTAACATCACTGAGCTAGTGTTTAAATTCATGTTGGCTTGACTCTATCATTCTATATATTAAAGACCATTTTTGAGTGAATTATCAAATGATTATTTTAAGAGAAGGGATTTAATTTTAAATAACATTTGTAAAGTTTTATATAGAAACATATGAAAATAAAATATCCAAAATATCATTAGAAAAGCCTCTTCTAAGAGAAATTCTATAGGTTAATGAAAAAAAATGTTTTTAACACAAAATGGTACACCATGAAATATAAAATGGTTCTTTCCATACCCCACATGTCCAGACTTCTTAAAAGTTTTATCATCAATAGTTCATTTTATGTCCTTCCAGAAAAATAAAAGAAGATATGTATACAGCAACATATACAAATGTATATAATACATACATATCTGTATATTTTGTATTGACATACATATTTGTGTTTCTTAAATGTATATGAGCATTTTGCATTCACACATATTTTTAGTAATATTTAAAACAATGGATATAGATCCTCAAACTGGGAACCGAATAATGTGGGAAATAACAAAAAGAAAGAATTTTAAAAAAATAGTCTATAAAGTGATTTCTAAATTTAAGCAAAGTTTGGTTTAAAATAGTTCAGTATATAGTGCCAAAATTTGCTACCTGACTTAAAAAATCACCTCCTTTTAACTGTTTTGAAATAAAATAATCTTACTTTTCATTTAGGTGATTTTGAAGGTATTTAGATTCTTTACACAAAAATAATAAAATTCTTTGAGAAATCAATAGGCACTTTACTCTAGGACCATGTCAGTCCTTAATAAAGTACTCTATTTTCATAAAGAAAAGTTTATAGTAAGTTCTAAACTACATTCTTTTTATTAGCATACTTATAGTGATGTATTCTGGTATTTGATATCAAATTCATGTAATTTTTAAAGCCTAAAGCACAAATGCTATATTTTTTAAAAAAAAATTCAACATGTATGTACTGTAAATTCATTAAGCTTTTCAAAATAACTGTCTTTCATTTAAAACATGAAAGAAGTAACAAAGTTGTCTATGAAGGGTTGGAAATAATATTCACTTAATTTCCATAATTAAGAATTTCCTGAAATGGAAGTAATTTCCTCTTGACATTTATTCTTATATCCTATTTCACAATGATGTATCCCCTTATGAATGTCTGAGAAGCCTTGAAATTAGCATATTTTTTCTAACTACAGTGAAGTTCTGATAAATTGGACAATGTGAATGGAGAGGATTTGACTACTTTCTTAGCAGTACATATTTGTAAAAAGTTATATGTAACATTTTATAAAATATTATGAAGCATCAGAAAAATCAACTGAATATCAACATCAATCCTCATTTTTAATTTCACAAGGATGAGTAAACCAAAGCCTAGTCAGATATTTTCAGGTTTGATGTTTTTAATATTATTGACTTGGATATGGTTGGTCTTGAGTTCAAACACATAGAAATTAATAAATATTTTACATTATGAAAATATGAATGTAATGTTTATCAGAGTAAACCTTCTTAGGCTGAAAAAATAAGAATTCAACCGCAAGGCATGGAACTGAATAAAATGCAAGTTATGATTGCTACAGTTAAAATCATTGCTCATCTTAAAAATATCAAGGTAAAAGCAGTATCAACTAAAAAAAATTCTTAATGTTTTCATTTTAGCCAATACCTTTCTCTCCTCACTGGGTCTCACTGCCTCATAGAAATTATCTTTTTGGAAATTTTACTTATTACATTGTTTGTTTACTCTTCACTAGTGGGAAGTGAAAGCGAAGTCGCTCAGTCATCTCCGAATCTTTGCGACCACATGGACTGTAGCCTATCAGGCTCCTCCGTCCGTGGGATTTTCCAGGCAAGAATACTGGAGTGGGTTGCCATTTCCAGAAGTACCAATCAATGAAGCAACTTTTAAAAATTTGGCTTTATCCCTCAAAGTTGTACATTCATACCTGTAACCTACCAATTTCACCCCAAGTTATATACACAGGAGAGATAACTGTACATGTCAACAATTTGCAAATGAGCACTCTTCTGAAAAACTGAATGTAATCAACAGAGTGGTTGAATAAATTGTAGCATATTCACACAATGGAATAAAATATTACATAGCAGCCAAAAATGAACTATAATGCATGGTAACAATATGGAAGAACCTAAGTAACAAAATATTGCATGAAAGAACCAAAAAGGCTGTACACAGCAAGATATTCTTTTATAAAGTAAAAAAAATCTCCACTAAAAATATACCTTTCAGAATGATAATTTCAAATGATGATTACCTATAGCACAGAAAGACAATGGGACACAATGGAGAGAAGAGGTACTTATGGTTAGACTTAGGTAAATACCAACAAAATAGCTTTTGTTTGGTGATATGTTCACCTGTGCATATTACACTATTAAAAGTTATGAAATAAAATGATAAGGAGGACCATGATGGATGAATGACAGAAGTGTGTCATGCAAAAGGATAACAATTAGTTAAATTCTGTGCACCTAAGGTAGAATAAAAGCACTGCATCTTGGTCTAATTCTTTACGCTATTTGTATCAAACATTTAGCTTTCTTCAATATACCCTATTGAAATGTAAGCTCCTTCATTATAATTTATTAATTTAGCTTTATTTTAAAGATTTTCTGTAAAGTATTAAAAGTATCTGCCTATTAACTAAATTTCTAGAAATTTAACTGTCAAAAATTTGATGAAATTAAAGGAGTTGTTGTCCCCTTAATAATTCTAGGAAAAAAACCAGAAATTTTTATTATGATTTTCAGAACAGAAATGTACTGTTTAAATAAGCTTGAGAATATCACCTGAAAATATGATATATAATGTTGAACTGAAAAACACTTTAAAGTATTATTTAATTTGAATCTTAATATGTAATTTATTTAATGAAAAAACATACCTTAATATTTTGGGGGCAAAATGTAAACAAATTTGATATTTCAAATTTTGAATTTCTGCTCTTTAGACCAAAACAAATCAAACAAATTATTTAACCCTGATTTCATAGCCTGCTTTCAAAATTGTTGATGTTAAAAACAACAAAATCATCCCTTTAGATATGATTCAAAGTTGAAACTTCAATATTGAATTCTTTTTGGTTTCAACAAGATTTAACAGAATAGCAAATTGGTAATTCAGCAAATTACCAAGAGAAGAATGATAAAATGAGACTTATTACATGAATTTGTTTATATGTGAATTTGTTTATTTGTTTGCAGGTATATATATATATATATACAAACATATATTTCATATGTATTATTCAGTTCAGTTCAGTTTTCCAGTCGTGTCCAACTCTCTGTGACCCCATGAACCGCAGTACGCCAGGCCTCCCTGTCCATCAACAACTCCCGGAGTCTACCTAAACTCATGTCCATTGAGTCAGTGATGCCATCTAACCATCTCATCCTCTGTCGTCCCCTTCTCCTGCCCTCAATCTTTCCCAACATCAGGGTCTTTTTCAATGAGTCAGCTCTTCGCATCAGGTTGCCAAAGTACTGGAGTTTTAGCTTCAGCATCAATCCTTCCAATGAACACTCAGGACTGATCTCCTTTAGGATGGACTGGTTGGATCTTCTTGCAGTACAAGGGACTCTCAAGAGTCTTCTCTAACACCACAGTTCAAAAGCATCAATTCTTGGGCTCTCAGCTTTCTTTATAGTCCAACTCTCACATCCATACATGACTACTGGAAAAACCATAGCCTTAACTAGATGGATATTTGTTGACAAAGTAATGTTTCTGCTTTTAAATATGCTGTCTAGGTTGGTTATAAGTTTCCTTCCAAGGAGTGAGCGTCTTTTAATTTCATGGCTGCAATCACCATCTGCAGTGATTTTGATTACATAAGCAATTTATAATCTAATAGAGGACTATGAAATCTACATATAACATATACATACACACATATATATAATATGAAGTCATTGAAAGTAACTGAAGTATTATTTACATTACAATGAAACGCCATAATCATATAAGGTCTTTTTAACTCTGCCTATACACTGCCTGATTTTATTTGCAATATTTGGTTTAAAGAGAAAAAAATATGGAGGAAAAAAAGACTTCCAGTGTATTGTGCTCTAAAGAGCACTAGACCTCAAAAGTTCCCCCAGAAATCTAGCTTATGTTCTTCCACTAACTAGTTCTATTTTTCCTATTTTCTTCAAGGAAATTAGGAATTATCTACAAGATGATTTCTAAAGAGCCCTGTACCTTGAAATTCCACGATTAATATCTTTTTTCAAAAGAAGAAAATCAGACATTAGGGAAAATCCATAAGCACATTCTTTTCTGACCCAACAAAATGTCTAATGTGAACGACTAGGTCCATCTAATTTAAGAATACAAATACATATGCTTATTTTTCATTTCCAAAACACCATATTTGGTAAGAACTAGAAACATTTTCGTAAGTTCCAAAGTGTTATCCGAAATAATATGCATAAGGATTTTTTCCCCAAAATGCATTAATATTGATATAGGTTTAGAAAGCTTAATTTCCGTAGCACAGTGAAAGGAAACCAGTTCTCCATTCAAAATATACAAAAGATATTAAGAATGAGAGTGTGATTGTCATCTTCACCTTCCCCACATGTAAAGGAAAGTAAATACCAGGACTTTTTCCTTTGTGATACCCCCATGAGTCCTAGTTTGTTCCACCAGGAATCAAACTTCTTGGATAGAATTTCTGGGTAGGATGCAGAACTATTTGGAGGGCAGATGTTTTAATGAGAAGAGCATATCCAAGGGAGATGACACACTGAATTCCCTTAGATACAGGAAGTATTTTCATAAGGCGCTTACTGGGGAGATAGACAAATATGTGGATAGATAGATAGATGCCTTTAAGCTGTTAATCCAATTCTTGTTCTTCCAAACCCAAGATCTCTCCAATTATCCATTCATAATTATGTTTTACTCTCTAACACAGTGTTTCTTAACAAAGCAATGCCTCTGTTAGTTCTCATTATACATTTGCTACAAGCTGGTCCCAATTTAACTTGGGTTAAAAATACATATCCTCTGGCAATTTTCACAGATTTCAAGATACATAAACCATTTTTACTTTCAAACTCACAAAAATAACAAAACACCTGAAGATGATACATGTATTTCAGGTTGGTACCTATACAAGACTGAAAAAAAAAGGAAAATCTTTAAATAGAATCCACAGTGTAGGTGATATTCTTAAACACTAACATTAGCATTGACAACTCTAAGTCTGCAAATCTATATTCAAAATAAAGAATTATCCTCAGTCATTTCCCAGATTGTTCCATTTCTATTGAGAACCAGTTTTGTCTTTTCAGCTAAAATGTGGAATTTCAATTTTTTTCATTTGAACTAGATTTATTTTTGTCAGCTAGGAAGAATTTAATCATGCACTCATAAAGTACTCCATTTTTCTGGAAAATCTCATGAATAATTGGATATAAATTTTAAGTTAAGGTAAGTATAATGAATCTAGCAAAGAATGAGAATTTATACATGGGAAAGAAATTATTGTTAAAATGAGTATTTTAAGATTTTAAATGTTTCAGGGCTTGGGCTCATTTTAATACAGAAACCATACCCCATTCCTACCCTGCTCACAACTCTCTCCTCATGCGTGGGTGCTAAGTCGTTTCAGTTGTGTCTAACTCATTGCGACCCTATGGACTGTAGCCCACCAGGCTCCTCTGTCCTCCCCAGCTCCACCAGGGGATTCTCCAGGCAAGAGTACTGGAGTGGGTTGCCATGTCCCTCTCTAGGGAATCTTTCTAACTGAGGGACAGAACTCACATCTCTTATGTCTCCTGAATGGGCAGGTGGGTTAACTCTAGCGCCACCTGGGAAGCCCAATGTCTCCTGATTATGTCTCAAATGAAACCCAAAAAGTCTTGACTACAGCCCACGATGTCCAACGTCATGTCATCCCAACTACCTTTCAGGTAGTATTTGCTACTAAGACCCTCCCTCCCTTTGCTTCAATTACAGCCTTAAGGGGAACACACCAAGATTCCTCCTGCCTTACAATCTTGGTACTTCTTTTCTCTCTTCTAAACTCTTCATCCAGATATTCAGAGGACCCTCTTCATCCCTTTGAAGAGCCATCAGCTCAAATATTCCCCTTGGAAAGACTTTTACTATACCCTATCCACAATAGCACACTTCCTACCTTTATTTTCTTTATAGCACCCACCACTGCCTTGAACTACATTATATATTTGTTTTTCACTTTCTGCTTCTCCTGCTAGAATACTCAGATCCTAAGGTCTGAAAGTTGGCTATTATGCTTACTACTGTGGTCACTGACAGGTAGCAAGTGATCAACAGAAGTCTATTAAATGGAATTGAACATTATGAGTCACATTTTTATCTCCTGAGAGCATAAATAACTGGTAAGACTTTGGGTTTCCAAAAGTTATGTTCCTGGTGTACTTAAAAGTGAAGAAAGTAAGAAAGATGGAAGAATGAGGCCCACGTAAGAACAAAAGGGACAAGACCTTTTACTTTTAGAACAAAACTTTCCCATTCTGTTTGACATTATTTCAACTGTCATCCTACTCTTTTCTGTTATGTTTTTCTCATTATTAACTTCTGATAACTCACTCCCTACTCTCCCTACACTTTTATGATTTGGATCTTCTTTACATAACAGATTTGTCAAACTTTTCAGTGCAAAATTGACTGTACTATGCCAGAATAAGTACCTATACTTATATTTACATTCTGTAAACCCACCTTTTAATCACATAGAATGAGAACTTCTTTCTGAATACAGAATATATTTATCTCATATGTCATTTACAGACAATAGTTCTCTGTTTTTAAACAATTCCATGTTATGAGTGAACCTAAATAAAGCAAAAAAGTCCAATTTGTGTTTACTGGCTAAGACAGAATACCTTTCTTAGAGACTAACTATCTGTCATCCAGGTATCTTTTTGACCCATGTGCCCCTTGAGTTACTACAAGACAGTACATCTCTGCACAGATTCACTTATATTATAACGTATCTCCATACGCTTCCCAGAGCCACCTGCAATTTACCCAGCTTTCACTGGAAAGCAAAGTGATTAAGGAATAGCCATTGACAGCCTTTAATTCTAACTTTGCAGAAAAGAACGACTTACAGCCCTTAGTTAAAAGAGAAAAAATAAAAAGGATGGATTGCAGTACATCCAAAGACAAAGTGTTCAAATAACAAATTTCAAGCTTTTTTTCCTTTTTGTTTTAACATGGAACAAAGCATAAGATTAGATTAGTGGACTCTTGCTAATGTGGCAATGGTACCAGTTATGGAGGGCTAAGGAATTCTCCATGGGGTCCACATATCCTCTCACAGCATGATCATCAACACAGTAAACAAGTGACAAGTCTCCAAAAGGCATAGACCCAAACCTCAAAAGCCTTTCAGTGTAGTTAGGTGGGCACGACATAAAAACCATTAATTATATCCCCCCAAAATAGCAGTTACTATTGTCAAGTGTAATTTCAACTAAAGATGACATAAGTTTGAGAGGGTGAGAAGGCTTCAAGGAGATCAGTTTAAAAGCTGGCTCTCAAAGGAGAAAACCAAAGGACAAAAAATTCCAATAGAATCTACTAACACAAGGAGAAAGGTAGATGTATACAGACGTGTAGAGATGGCATTTCACCCTGAGTTTCTCTTCAATACCAGGCCATATCCCACACCATCAAATGTAGCTGCTGAAGTTAGTGGGAAAACAGTGCCTATATATACATATACTCATGCTCAGAAAACAATATAAAACACATGGAGAGTAGGGGGAAAAAAGAGCAAAATTATTCTTACAGCTCAGAAGAGCAATACCTCCTTTGCAGGGAAGTTCTTTTCACCATTCCCCTTCTTTCAGTGAAAGAGAAGTTAAATCGTACAGTGTTTAACAATCCACAGGCCAACTCTTTTTTAGATAACTCAGGCAAAATAGCTGATTCACTTTCTTATCCATCAGGCCAGGTACAATTTCACCATTATGTAGTTTTCCCCAAAATGGTCTAATAGTTCACCAGATGAGAATATATGTTTGTGTTGTGTCAACTGGGCACCTCATGATGAATCCCAGGACTGTATGAATGAATGCAGAGTTAGCAGTGATACTGAGGGATGTGGAAAACGTGAGTCATAGAGAGTAGCACTAGGAGAGAAATGCATTAAAATAATGCAGTAAAGAACAAATTTATTCCTTTCTTATCTCTGAGCATCAGCAGTAACCCCCAGATATTTATTATTGCACATTCCCAGATAATGTTTTAAGGTCTTAAGAGAATAAAAAGAGTAAAAGATGAAATTTCAGAAAGTACCACTAATATTAACTGTGTAATTATGAGCAGGCAAAAAAAAATCTTGTATGTGTAAAATGATGTGTTTTAAATAGATAGCATCTAAGTTTCCTTCCATCAATAATTCAGAAATTAGGGAATAAGAATTTGAACTTCATCAATTCATTTTCAAAGATGAGTAAAACTGGGAGGAATGTTTACACAAATACAAAGTGCATGACATCAGAATTAAATGAAGTGACTACACCAATAAAATATGTATAAGATCAAGTCTATCTGTACTTTAAAAAGAAATCCTGAGAAGAAAAAAGAATATCATATCAGACCCACTGAAAATCAGAAAATGATCCCTTTTCTAGGATGCTGCACTCAGAATATATATATATATCATCTCTTCCTGACATACCTATGTCTAACAACCAAGAAAATGCTCACAGAAAATAATGCAGAAAGATGTATTTTTAAAAATACATACCTTGTGTCAAATATTATTTATAATTCAAATAGTGACTAGAACAAAATGTACACACTTAAGATTTGGTTGTCCATAATACTAAAAGAGGAATATATATCACACTTTCTACATTTCTTTATAAATTCATTTTCAATTCTTAAGTAACATGATCTATAAAGGACTTTGTAAAAATGTGTTGTAGTATGCCAAAGTAAAAATGGATGTTACTCACAGCAGGGCTCTTCATCAAAAGATATAAATTTTGGTACCCTCCCCTGCACCTTGTAAAGACATATTTGATTAACACATTAGGAACTCCCCTAGTGGCTCAGATGGCAAAGAATCTGCCTGCAAGGCAGGAGACCTGGGTTCAAGCCCTGGGTTGGGAAAATCCCCTGGAGAAGGAAATGGCAACCCACTCCAGTATTCTTGCCTGCAGAATTCCATGGACAAAGGAGCCTGGCAGGCTACAGTCCATGGGGTTACAAATAGTCAGACATGACTGAACAATCTTCACTTAGCAATATTTATGCATGTGGTTTTTCAGGTGGTGCAGTGGTAAAGAATCTACCTACCAAAGCAGGAGACGGTCCATCCCTAGTTCCCGCTGAAAAATGACAATCGTATGTTATTGTCCAGAGGTCATTAAGACAAAAGAGGAGTTCCAGGTTCTTACTTGCCCAAAGCAGTTTAGGGTAGTAACTAGAGATTACATTACAGGAAAAGCAGGAGGCAAGGCAGTTAAGAGGTCATCAAGGCCCCATGTAAGTCAAGTATGCTCAGAAAGAGCATGGAATTCCTCCACGGAATGGAGGAAGAGACATACAGGACCGTTCGATTTAAACATTGTTTTTTTAAAAAAAAAACTTTTCTGACATTCTTTCATTGATTTTGATATTTCCAACTTTAATCAATAGGAAATGGGTGGGCTTAAAATTACATTTTATAGTATTCATTTTATTGGCAAATTAACTACTTATATAATGAACATGGATAAAATATAGAATAATCAGATATTTGTTATTTCAGGAAGTAAAAAAATGATTAGATGAATACACAACAGTAAAACCCACTCATTTCTTCAGACCAAAAAACCACCTAAATATTGCCTAAAATGACCTGAGAGGGTAACAGATAATGCTGCCAGTTCCAAGATACAAAATTCTTGACTCTTTCTTTTCATGTAGATAATGTTCGTATGAACTGAACTTTCGAAAACCACTGTCAAAGATTCCATTTTCACTTCTATTATCATTAATTGATGAACATTTGCTCCATTAAAAATAAAAGCCATGTAAAAGAGCTCATGCACTGTAATGGGAAATTTATGGTCATCTCTCAGACACAGATTGATTTTACCCTCAACTACTGCATATTTTCCAAAAAGTTTGAATTGTACACTTCATCACTCAAGACTACAGTGTAAAAAATAAATTCAAGTAATGGCTTTGTTGAATATTTTCTACTCTTAAATAAAGCTGTTGAGTCACAGTGCAACCAAAGTTAAGACACTAAAAAGGCAGGGTTTTTTTAAAATCTATTTCTTCAGGAAAGTATAATACATTATAAATATATTTTGATGAGAAACAGAAAACATTTTTGAAGAAACTTTGCTATAATGCTTTGTTAAATGTTCATATATGTTCTCCAATAAATGGATTGTATCTTGAGTGTATCAACATTTCTACATCTTAAAAATTAGAGTGCTATATTTCATCAGGATCATCAATTACCTTAATTTCCTGAAAATTAAAATTTTCAACTATAGTGGAACTTAAGTCTAAAAAGTGACTCCCTTTTTGTTTCCAAGTTCTGAGAAAGTGTGTTTATTTAACTTTTCTTATGTAGTAACATAAAGAACCTGTAAACTGAAACAATTTCATAGATTTTACTCAGGCATTATGATTTAGTTTCTCAAATCATTTCAAAAAGTAGAAGTTTCTGAGCACTTTATTTATATAACAAAAATTGTCATTAATGGTTAACATTTCCTCATCTTTTCCTGAAGACAAAAATAAATTTCAAAATAAAATAAAAATTTCAAAGTCATTTCCGAAAAGAAGCTTTAGAATAATACTAACTTCTCATATCTGGACTAGAACTCTCCAGCCAGATGACATTAGCACCTCATCAACATTCATTATAATAATGCATATATTCAATCAGTTAGAGGGCATATAGTATTAAAATGACTTACTGATACTTTGAAAAACACTGCCAAAGACACCTAATTTTTTTAAATATATTTCCTTTTAATATTTCTTCTTTCATTTCCTCTTAACTTAGAGTCCTCCTTTTGTTCATGTGTACTTCTAATCTGAAGTTCTTCTAGTAATTTGCACTATCCAATTGCCCTTAATAAAGACTTCACATGACATAAACACAGCAAACCTCTTGGTCAGAACTAAGCATCTACAGTGCTAAGGTATTCTGCATCTTCTTCAAAATGTGTCCCAAAATCACCAACAAGATAAAAGGAAAATACAAACAACTAGATATAGAATTTTCACTGATTCATTATTACAAATCCACCAGTAGGTCTTCAAAAATATGAGACTAAATCAAAACCATAAGTCGTTATATTTTACTTTACCATAATTTCTTAACTTAGCCAAAAATTCTTCACATCTAAAATATTCCATTAGTTAGCCATAGAACAACATGAGAAATTCTGTTCAATACAATATGTCTAATAAAATCAAGTTGACTTTAACCACACTGTCATTTAAAGAAGGCAATTAAATTAGGCTGAAACACAAAATTTAAAAAGCAGCCTTGGGAATAACTTTTTTTCTTACAGCCATTACCAAATGCTTATTGAACTGATTAATTATGCAAGAAAAGCAGCACAGAGCTGAAGAAAGAATGGCACTAACATCACTACCTGGCTTATCTAAGAACTCATAAAAGTTAAAGGATCTTATCATTTTATTTTACTATAGTCTCTAACATATAAACGCCGCTACCTTTCTGCAGTTTAATTAACATGAGTAATAATGTCATATCTTTCTTCAACCATCTAAAAATCTTAATTCTAGCTTAAATTTTATTTTAAAAAACACTATTAATTCGGAATATGTCCCTCTGGTTGCAAAGCACCATTAATACCAAATAAAATAATGAAAAAAAGAATTCTAGAAGGAAATCAGGATGCCAAATTCCCTAATACAATCAGCCTTTGGTGACCATCAGTCTCATCAGCTGCTGCTTTGCCCTCTATGTGGACATGGGCCTGTTGCCTGATGGGATCTGCAGTTTCTTAAAAAATGTGTGGATAAGTCATTTGCTTCTTTATTTGAAACTATGAACTTAAAATCTTAAATAAGTTGCAAATATCATTCCACTGCATTTTGTTGAGTTGATCAGTTTCAGTTCCGATATTCTAAAACACTGCATAACTTATCAGCCATGATGAAAATGCATATAGATGAATATGTGCATATGTATCACAAAATCCTTTGATAATATCTATAATCTATGTTTTAAAATGTTGTAAAATGTGAATTATATTTCTTAGTGGGACAGTGTATGCCAAAGTATTCATATGAAAATAATACTTCAAACACACATGGAAACTTTTCAATACACTGAAGCACTTTCTAGGCATTTCAATACATAGTTTGTATTTTCATACCTTTACTTGGACACAAACTTTGTGTTTTTTACTGTCATTGTATTTTTATGTGTTCACACATATAATATTAATGATCTTTATGTTCAGGAAGTCTAAACTTTATGTATTTATCACTTTCAGGCATTAATATTCAACATTGGCCAGCAACTCCCTAAATACTTCAATCACTGTATCACACTCATTTCATAGATCCAAAGAGTTTTTCAAAACCATCTGGAGAATATTTTCCTAAAACCATTTAAGAAAGAGAAAGATTATTTGCCGTGAATAAGTATATAAACTTAATATCTGCACAACAATCATATATTTAACCTCCATCCCATTTCCCTGGATGGCACCTACCCTAGCGTTGTCATGGTGACGATGGTGTACCAGAAAGCAGCAGGGATGCTGGTGAACTTGCTGGCCGAAGACCCCTTCTCTGCGTAGAACATAACTGTAGCGAAGATGATGATAGCCATGGTGAGCGAGAAGAGCAAGAAGCCCAGCTCTGAGGCACAACTCTTCAGCGTGTACCCCAGGATGCGCAGGCCTTGAGAGTGGCGGGAAAACTTAAAGATCCGGAAGACCCGGAAGACGCGGAGAGTGACAAACGCTCCACTGACGTCCTCATTGTCTGTCATCACCAGCCCAATGTAATATGGTAGGATGGCCACCACGTCGATGATACTCATGACACTACGCACAAAGCGGTAGCGGCTAGGAGCTGCCGCCAGGCGAAGCAAGTACTCCACCGTGAAGATCATGACACAGGCTGTATCCAAGCAGAAGAAGGCCACGGCGTACCGCTCCCCACAGGGCAGCTCTTTAATGTGACCTGGGCTGGACCCACATGGCACTGTTTCCACCACATTAGCGATGACTGAGACGGCAATGAAGAACCCGGTAACATAGTAGAACACCAGGGCCATGGTGCTGGTGTGGGGGTTCTCAAAGGCCCGCCAGACCCTCTGCCGAGCGGTCATGGTGGGCAGCGCACTCTCTCCGGGGTTGTCCGTGTCAGCATCGTCCTGGAGACGCTCGGCGTTCTCCCGCCGGCGATCCTTGTACTCCTCATAACAGCAGTCGCCAATAATTTCTGGGATGAGGCCAAAGAAGGCCAGTTCTTCATCATAAGCGGAGATGCACTCATGGCGAGGATAGTGGAGCTTTCCAGTGCGGTAGAAATTCAGGATGTGGCGAAAGATGTCTGGGTCACGGTCAAAAAAATACTGCTGAGTCTCCGGATGGTAGAAAAAGTCCCTCTCTGAACTGCCCAGCAGAGTATCTGGGTAACGTTCCAGGGTGTCCTGCCATGTCTGGAAACGAGTGCCACTCACGTTCAGCACAATGAGAGCATCTTGAGTCCTTTTCCTCTCCTGCCTCGGGGGAGCTGGCATGGGCCCCGAGGCCACGGGCATCCACCCGATGGCCGCTGCCCTTGCGAAGGGCAGCCACGCTGCTACCCCCGCCGCCATGGTTCCTTCAAGCAGAGGCCGGAAGGGCAATCAAGTCTCTACAGTGGGTCCCTCAATGTAGCCACAATCACCCACTTCCGCCCGTCAAAGAAAACACTGCGGAGACACGTGGTCCAGAGGTATCAGCCTTATTCAAGGAAGGGCTCCTGATGAAGTCACAGTTCTCAGAAAGGCAAGTTCCCTCAAAGACAGGTAATATTTTTGGAGTAACAGGAGGGGGAGAATACAATGTCCTAACAATTACGCCCAACAGAACCTAACCAAACCTCTTTCCAGCAGTTGGACGGGGCCAGTCCTGGCACAAATAAGTACACAGGTGACTTTAGATGCTGCAGTTGATTTCAAACAGGTGTCTCTGATTTCCTCCCCGACACAGTCTGGATAACGTGGGGTCAGTTTGTGTTGTGTAGGATGGAGACAAGGACGGTCACTGAGTGGTGTTCTGTTGAAGAATCAGAGAACCCTTCCACCCTCCCTTTCAGCTCTTTCAAACCTTCCCTTTTCCAAGTGGCCCTTCCCGCCAAAGGAGTCTCAAAAAGGCGACCTGTTGTAGTAGCCTCCAAGATGCGGTCACAGCCGCTGCCCCACGTCTCCTGGGGAGTCCGGTCGCCGCCTCGACCCCTCGGGCCGTATATTTGCAGAGACGGAGGTGCTGGGCGGTGGGCCGGGCTGGGGGGCGTTAGTATAGATCTCCCTCCCCGCGTCTACGGGCACCCCCCGGGTTCTGCCGAAAGCGCTCGCCCAGTCGCCCCTTCACTCTCTTTTCAAGTTCAGCTCAGGTACAGTGACGGTTACAGCGCCCGGGAGCTGGCAGGCGCCGCCGCTGCCGCGGCAGCAGCATCAGCTTCAGAGCGGAACGCGCCTCGCCCGCGGTACATACCTGGCAAAGTGCGCGCCGGGGCTGAGTTGCATAGAGACTTTCTCCTCGTCGTGCACCCGTTAAGGGCTCCCGAGGAAGCAGCTCGCGAGCAGCCGAAGCCGACGCGCCGACGGGAGCATAAATAAAGCTCAAGCGAGCTCTTCTTCCCCTTCCCCCATCCCTCCGTGCCTCCCTCCTCCTTTTCACCTTCCAAAAGCCAGGCGCAGGCGAGCCGAGCAGCAGCAACAAGTTCAAAAGGTGCGGGGGAGGCGAGAACAGAGGGGACTGGCTGTTGCCAACTT
>ML660772.1:4076880-4122739 GCA_007570785.1 Antilocapra americana
GGGCGGCGGCGGCGGCGGCGGCGCGGCGGGGCCGGGGCCGGCGCGGGCAAACGCCGGAGCGCGGAGGCGAGGGGCGCGCGGCAGCGCGGGGGCGCGGGAGGGCGGCTCGCTGCTTCCCCGCCAGTGGGTGGTCCGGCATCTCCCCCGGGCTCCTCGCGCCGCTCTGCCCGTGCGATCAATAAATAAGGAGAAAATAAATAAATAACCGCGCGCCCGGCCCGCCACGCAGGTTCTGAAAGGCGTCTCCTGCCTTTCCCTCGGCTTGACCTTTCTCCGCCCCCGCCCCCTCGGGCTCCTCTCGCTCCACCCCAGCCACCCACCAGCCCCGGCGCAAAAATGTCACCGAGGGAGAGCGTCCAGGTGGAGCCGCTGGGGAGGAGAGCGGAGCCTCGTTGAACAAAGGGAGGCTTCACGCGCTCGGCTGCGGTGCTTTGGTGGAGGAGAGGAGCAAGGGGACCGACGCCTTGCTTCTGCCTGCCTGGGTCCCGGTTCAAGGCGAGCGAGCGTGGGAAAAAAAGAGAGAGAGAGAGAGAAGCTGGGAAGGAGAGTGAGCAGAGCGGAACGCGCAGGAATTGGCTGTCTTCTGAGGGCTACTGGGTAGCAAGACCTGCAAAGCCCCGCGGCGGAATTTTTAAGTGCCTTTTCCCTCTTTCTCTTTATTTGTTCACACCAGACGTTAACGTTGCAGGAGTTAATATGTCATCTGTCCAACTTGCTGAAAAGTCAGACAGTCACCTCGGTCCAGGTCTCGCCACAACTCCTTTTCCCGTCCTTTGCAAATGACAGGAAGGATTTAGAACCCTTTTCTAAATGTCAGCGTCAGAGGACGTGCGTCTCCGTGAGTCTGCGTCCCCTTCATTCTCTCTGCGCACACATCTGAAATGGTTAAAGTAGTTAAAGCTGTCCCTGTGAGGGGTAGGTGATGTGAGAGACTAGGAAATTGTCGCGGCCAAGCGTCGTGTTTTTCGTGTACCCCGCCCCCCAGTCATTTAGGCATCTTCCTTAAAACCAAACATATAACATTTATAACCACTAGGTGGCGAGAATGGCGAAAAGTTAAATCCACACCTCAGGTTTGGACGCTTTAGAAAGGTGAAGAACCGAAATGAACTGACCCAACAGAGCATCGGATCACGTTAATGTCCTTAAAACCACCCACCACCCTTTTTAGTATTTCTAGGAGATATATGACTAACGTTTGCGCCTGCATTTTGATGGATAGGGGATGGAATGTGGAGAGTTTCTGTTGAAATGCCTTTCAAAATTAAAGCTAGATTACTCACTAATAACAATAATAAAAGTGTTTGGAAACAGTGAAGCTTCATACATGTTGATTAAGGAGAGACGCCCAATTTCTGCGTGAAAATTACCGTTTCAAGATTTGGTTTGACTGTTCTTGATTTGCAAAATAAGTATATTGGACTGTGATGTATATTCTTAAATTGAATCAACTTTCAAGCTCTGGAGATCTTAGGCATGTGTCAATCTTGAAATTTTGAAATAGAATACCTCAAAGAAAAGTTGTAAACTAAACAACAGAGTATATAGAAAATCACCAGAGAGGAAGAAAAACAAACGTTACAGTAGTGCACAGGGTTTTCTGTAGGGATGCAAAGATTGTTTTGTTTTGCTTTCTCGTTTACTGGTGTAGAGGCTTAGGGTATCCCTAGTTAGCAGTTAATGAAGTCGGGGCTAACATAGCATGTAAATTTTTCGAATACAGAACTGAAGACCTCTGCTGTTATTCTGTTTGCCTTAGTTGAGCTGAAAGATGCTTATTAAGGAATTTATATAGCCTGCACACCTGAAAACAACAATCATCTGATCTGTTGACTGGAAAATAATCAAAAGAAGGGGCTGTTGTTGTTAGGACTACTTAGTGATTAGGACAAAAATTAACCCCTTTCCAAGCCAGACATGCTAGGTATGTCCAGAGAATGTGTAATCATGAATAACCAATTGATGCCAAACTGGCATGCCATCCTGTTGAGAGGAGGCAGGTGACCTAAACAGAACCTTTAAATTTTCCCTATAGGAAACTGAAATTATAAATCTAAATGTATATGTTTAACCCAACGAAACCCCTAAATAAGCCATTATATGGAGTCTGCAGTTTTCCTCCAGCAATGCGGGAGACCTGGGTTTGATCCCTGGGTTGGGAAGATCCCCAAGAGGAGGGCATGGCAACCTGCTCCAGTTTTCTTGCCTGGAGAATTCCCATGGACAGAGGATCCTGGTGGGCTACAATCATGGGGTTGCAAAGAGAAGTACACAATTGAGCAACTAAACACAACTGCAGTTTTCAAGGTTATGGTCTGCTCTCCTTCACTCTCTACAAGCTTCTTAAGATAGTGGAGAGTTATGGGCTTGGAAGTCAAACACATCTAGATTCAAATTCTAGCTTGATAAGTTACTCATTGGCTTTGTTTCATTTGGCAAATGACTTAACTTCTCTGCTTAGAAAATATAGATAAAAAAACAACTTTGAGGCCTATCATGAGGATTAAGCAAAATAATACTTTTGAACATCAATGGAGAACTTGGCCCATATAGTGGGTAACTCAGTTCCTTTGCATTTTAATGCATAATGGATATGTAATTCATTTTATTCAGCTATCTTTTGAGATCCCCACAGATACTTTTATATATTTACTCTTGCATCTGAATTCAAAAATCCCCCTGTCGTGATATACAGGTAACTGATATTTTAATATTCATTCATGTGTTGAAATGCTGTGTGAAGAGTATACATAAAAAATTCCAGCAAAAGACTGTATATTTTTCTCTTCTCCAGAAATTCCTGTTTTTCCTTCTTGTATTACATTTTACATACTGTGCTTGGCTGACAGAAAATAAACTCAGCGAAATCAAAATTGAATTCATCACTTTTCTTCTTGAGTCAGCTACTCCTGTTTTCTCTCCTAGGGTGAGTAAAGTCCAAGAAAGAAACCTGACGGGCATCATAGTTCATGTCCTGTTTTTCAGTACTTCCCTCCTAAAAACACACACTCACCCAATGACTCTTGTGTATTCCACCCTCATTATCATTCTATCCCTATACTGTACCTTGACTGGTTTTATAAAGCTATTTTGAGATAATTATAGATTTTTATGCAGCTGTTAGAAACGATAGGTTTCCCTTATATCTATTACATAATTTCTCTCCAAAGTGACCTCTTGCATATTATAGTACAATTTCACAACCAGGAAATTGACATTGATAGGATTCATGGACTTTATTAAGATTTCATCAGCTTTACATACACTTATTTTTATGTGTTTATACTTAGTTCTGTCTAATTTTACCATAGGGGTAAATTTATGTGACCATCATCACAGTAAACATACAGAAGATTTCCATTACAAGGGTCCACAAAACCATAGCCATAAACATGTCCTTCACTCCCCATTCTGTATCTCTTGAAATCACTAATCTATTACCCTCCGTTGTTGTTTAGTCGCTCAGTTGTGTCTGACTCTTTGCAACCCCATGGACTGCAGCATGCCAGGCTTCACTGTCCTTCACCATCTCCCAGAGTTTGCTCAAACTCATGGCCATTGTGGCGGTGAGGCCATCCAACCATCTCATTCTCTGTCATCCCCTTCTCCTCCTGCCTTCAACCTTTCCCAGCATCAAGGCTCTTTTCCAGTGAGTCGGCACTTCACATCAAGTGGCCAAAGTATTGGAGCTTCAGCTTCAGCAACAGTCTTTCCAATGAATATTCAGGGTTGGTTACGTTTAGGATTCACTGGTTTGATCTTGCAGTCCAAGGGATTCTCAAGAGTCTTCTCCAGCACCACAGTTCAAAAGCATCAATTCTTCAGGGCTCAGCCTTCTTTATGGTTCAACTCTCACATCCTTTCTTGACTACTGGAAAAAGTATAGCTTTGACTAGATGGACTTTGTCAGCAATGTAATGTCTCTGCTTTTTAATATGCTATCTGGGTTTGTATTAGCTTTTCTTCTAAGGAGCACACGTCTTTTAATTTTATGGCTGCAATTACCATCTGCAGTGATTTTGGAGCCCAAGAAAATAAAGTCTTTCACTCATTCCATTGTATCCCCATCTATTTGCCATGAAGTGATGGAACCAGATTCCATAATCTTAGTTTTGTGAATGTTGAGTTTTAAGGCAGCTTTTTTACTCTCCTCTTTCACCTATATCAAGAGGCTCTGTAGTTCCATCTTCACTTTCTGCCATAAGGGTGGTGTCATCTGCATATCTGAGGCTATTGATATTTCTCCCAACAATAATACTGTGCTTCATCAAGCCTGGCATTTCACATGATGTACTCTGCATATAAGTTAAATAAGCAGGGTGATATTATATAGCCTTTCCAAATTTGGAACTAGTACATTTTTTATGTCCAGTTTTATCTGTTGCTTCTTGACCTGCATACAGGTTTTGCAGGAGGCAGATAGGGTACTCGGGTATTCCCATCTCTTTAAGAATTTTCCACAGTTTGTTGTAAGCCACACAGTCGGAAGCTTTAGTGTAATCAATGAAGCAGAAGTAGATGTTTTTCTGGAATTCTCTTGTTTTTTCTATGATCCAACAGATGTTGGCAATTTGATCTCTTCTAAATTCAGCTTGTACATCTGGAAGTTCTAAGTTTACATACTGTTGAAGCCTAGCTTGGAGAATTTTGAGCATTACTTTACTAGTGTGTGAGATGTGTGCAATTGTGTGGTAGTTTGAACATTCTTTGGTATTACCTTTCTTTAGGATTGGAATGAAAACATCTTTTCTAGTCCTGTGGCCACTGCTGAGTTTTCCAAATTTGCTGGCATACTGAGTGCAGCACTTTCACAGCATCATCTTTTAGGATTTGAAATACCTCAACTGGAATTCTATCCCTTCCACTAGCTTTGTTCATAGTGATGCTTCCTAAGGCCAACTTGACTTCACACCCCAAGATGTCTGGCTCCAGGTGAGTGATTACACCATTATCTGGGTCATGAAGATCTGTTTTGTACAGTTCTTCTCTGTATTCTTCCCACCTCTTCTTAATATCTTCTGCTTCTGTTAGGTCCATACAGTTTTATCCTCTATTAAGGAAGTCATGCAATATGTAAACTTTTGAGATTGTCTTTTTTTACCCAGTCCACTAATGTTGAGATCCATCCAGGTTGATTCATGTATCAATAGCTCATTCCTTTTTATTGCTGACTAGTGTCACACTTTGATTAAACATTCACCTACTGGAGGACATTTGGGTCGGTTACATGCATGCTAACTTGCTTCAGTCATGTCTGAGTCTTTGCTACTCCATGAGCTATAGCCCACCAGGCTCCTCTGTCCATGGGATTCTCAGGGAATGAATACTGGAGTGGGTTGCAGTGCCATTTCTCTAGGGGATCTTCCAGACCCAGGGATCAAACCCATGTCTCTTAAGTCTCCTGCATTGGCAGGCAGATTATTTACCATTAGCATCATCTGGGTTTTGGTTCTTATGAATAAAGCTGTTATGAACATTGATGTATAAGTCATTGTGTGAACATAAATTTTCATTTCTTTGGGAAACCTAGATTGTGATTGCTGGGTTCTATGATAGGTATATGTTTAGTTTTGTAAGCTTCCCTAATCTTTTCCAGAGTGACTCTGTCGTTATATACACCACCAGTAAGGTTTTTCAGCATCCTCATTGATATTTGGCATCAAAACTAATTTTTCTTTTACCTATTCTGACAGTGTGTAATGATATCTGATTGTGGTTTTAATTTGTATTTCCTTAATGGCTAATTTTGTTGAACACATTTTTATGTATATATTTTCCATCTGCATATTCTTCAGCAAGATTTATGTTCCTTTTTTTGGTCCATTTTTTTAATTGGATTGCTTGTTTGTTTTGGTGTTTGTTTGTATTTTTCTGTTGACTTAGGAAAGGTCTTTATATCATCTAAATAATGGTTCTTTGTCAGATATGTTGTCAGCAAATATTTCCTTCTAGTCCATAGCTTGTCTTCTCATCCTCCTCAAAAGATGTTTTCCAAAGCAAAAGATTTTTTAATTCTGTTGAAGTCCAATTTATCAAATTTTCCTTTTTTATAAAGCAAGCAAAATCTTATTATGGAAAATTGTGAATATACATAAAAACAGAGTGAACAGTATAAATGACTTTTTTCTAATTTTTATGGGCTTTTTATTATTATTATTGTTAAACCTGAGGTTTAACAATTCTGCCTAGTATTGGTTTCTAAAGATGTTCTCATATTTTTCTAAATGTTTTATAGTCTTACACTTTAAATATAAGTCCACCTATTCTTGACTCAACTTTTTGTGTAAGGGCAAGATTATTATTAATTTTTGCCTGTGGATAGTTGGTTGCTTCAATAATATTTCTTTTTTAGTTTTTAACCTTTTATTTTGTATCAGGGTATAGCAGATGTTGTGACAGTTTTAGGTGAACAACAAAGGGACCCAACTATACATATACATGTATCCATTCTCCCCCAAACTCCCCTCCCTTCCAGGCTGCCACATAACACTGAACAGAGATCCCCATTCAACACCATTTCTTGAAAAACATATCCTTCCTGCATCAAATTGCTCTTGCTACTTGGTCAGAATAAGGTGGGTATATATTTATTGTTTATTTTCAGGTTCTCTATTTTGTTCCACTGATAACGTGTTATCCCCTCACTATCACCACCCTTTCCTGATTACCATAGCTGTATCATAACTCTTAATGTCAAGTAAGGTTATTCCTTCCACTTAATTATACGTTTGCAAAATTGATTTAGTTATTCCAGGTCCTTGTCTTTCTATATAAATTTCAGAATTAACTTGTCTAAGTTTACAGAACACTTTTCTGGGATTTTAATAGGTGTTGCATTATAACTATAAATCATTTTAATAGAATCGACATATTTACCATGTAGAGTCTTTCAATCTTTGAATACAGTATGTCTCTTTATTTATTTAGGCCTCTTATTTTCAGTTTCTTTCATCAGCATTTTCAGATCCTGTAGTTTATGTTTATAACTAAATATTTAATTTTCTTTGGAGCAATTATATAGAGTATTGTATATTTTTAAAATTTCAGTTTCTATATGTTCATTGTTAGTATGTAGAAATGCAATTGGTTAGTGTGAATTGATATATAGCTACAATTTTGTTGCACTTCCTCATTATTTCTTGGGTTTTCTATGTGGACAATCATGTTTCCTGAAGATAGGGTCCATATTATTTCTTCCTTTGCAGTCTGTATGTCTTCTATTTAGTGTTTTTTTCTTTTTTTAATGCACTTATAATCATATCACTACCCCTTTCAATAGTCTTCCATCTTTTTCAGTAGTCAGACCTTAGCACAGAATATAACCCTTCAAGGTCTCAAATTCTTCTACTGCTAAGCCTCCTCTCATGCTGTCTTAATATTAGCTTAGTCACAGTCTTGCTCAGCTGTTTTTAGTTTTCACACTTAGGTGTATTTTATCTTGATTTGGGGTCTTGATTCACGAATCTCTTTTCCCATGTCTCAAGTATTCACCTTGAGAGTCACATCCTCCTGCAACTGTTTCCTAATCTCTTCAAAATGATGTCCACCTCAAGTGCTCATCAAAAGCAGTAATGGGCTTAGCTAAGGTCTATGTCTTTCCTTTTTGTCCTTAGCCACTAAACTGTAACTTCTTTAAGGGAAGGGAGTGATCTTTTATTTCTCTATCCTCTGTATCTTCCATTGACTTGGCACACAGTAGAAGTACTGTGAATGTTCATTGAGTGAATGAATGAGTAGTAGATAGTTAATATGTTACTTTTTTCCATTATAAATTAATATGAAGTGAAGTGAAAGTCACTCAGTCATGTCCAACTCTTTGAGACCCCATGGACTGTGTAGTCCATGGCATTCTCCAGGCCAGAATACTGGAGCGGGTAGCGTTTCCCTTCTCCAGAGGATCTTCCCAATCTAGGGATTGAACCCAGGTCTCCCGCATTGCGGTCAGATTGTTTACCAGCTAAGCCACAGGGGAAACCCAAGAATATTGGAATGGATAGCCTATCCCTTCTTCAGTGGATCTTCCCAACCCAGGAATCAAACCGGCGTCTCCTGCATGGCAGGCAGATTCTTTACCAACTGAGCTATCAGGGAAGCCCATAGATTACTATAACTCTCTAAAAGAGTCAGAGAATCAAGCTGACCTAATACCAAGGTGTACAATGGAAAACAGATTAACAGTGAGACAAATGTGTATAGCTATTTAAAAAGAAATGCTTTCTCAATGTACATACTGTAGTTGACTCTCAAAAGGGATTTGTTATTCTTGTATTTATTTTAGCCAAAAAGAAGCAAAACTCAAGATTTTCAAAGATTATATTCTACATCTGAATCACAGTTTTCCTGTCCAGGTCTTCTAAGCCTAAATCACATATTCCTTTAAGTCTAAAAACACAATATCTGTGATACTTAATTCTCTTTGCCGGTTTGCTGGTTTTTGCCATACTGATGATGAATTTGCACAGACAAGTACATACTACCTTACTCATCCCCCATGGCACATCTCTGGGAGGTCTCTGGCCAGGGCAGGAAATCTGTCTCTGACCATGGACAAGGGGAGCATTGCATCTGTTCATCCCATATTTTAACCAGTTATGCTAAACTTCCACAGATGTAAATAAACTTTAATATCTAGATTAGTATGTCTAACTACATTCTTACAACCTCTTCTCTGACAATCCGTTGTAAGAGTTTGTATTTGATTATTTTAATGTTTGTTTCCCAAGTGGTTCAGTGGTCTAGAATCTGCCCACAATGCAGGAGACCCGGGTTCGATTCCTATGTGAGGAAGATCCTTTGGAGAAGGAAATGGCAACCCACTCCAGTATTCTTGCCTGGAGAATTCCATGGACAGAGGAGCCTGGTGGGCCATGGTCCATAGGGTTGGAAAGAGTCAGACACGACTGAAATGACTGAGCATGCAATGTTTTGTTGACATATAATTGACATATGTATTGTATTAGTTTTAGATGTACACCATGATTGATATATATAACATGATGTAGGTATATATTGTAAAATGATCTCCACAATAAAATTTTAAGTTTAGTTTGTATCTATCACCACATGTTGTTACAGTGTTTTTATTTTCTTGTTCTTGTAACTCTCAAATATACAATATTTGTGTTGTTGCAACTTTTAAATATATGTTACAGTATTAACAACTGTGGTTGTCACGCTGTACATTACATCCCAGGACTTATTTATCTTATAACTAGAAGTCTGTACCTTCTGACCACCTTTACCTATTTCCAAATAACCCTGTATTAGATTATTTTAATATAGTATACTCCTATTAGAAAAAAGAGTCCTGAATTAAGAAAGAAATACAATAAACAAGAAAAATAAGCAAAACCTTTAGCCTGTAATCAAAATTTTGTGAGTCAGATCTTAAAGTCTAGCAACTTCAAATTTCACACATCATTTTTTTTTCTTAAAGCAACACATTTGTTTTAGTGTTAAATAGTCAGAAAAAAATCAATGTTTTCACCTTCAAACATTTGATCAGAAATTACAAACATTTCACAAAAATTATGATTCCATATAAAATACATAGTTTATTTGTATTAATTTTCTGGGTTCCATATTATTTCTGTTTAGCACAGGTACTTTTCCAGTGATAATTTTGTTTGGATTCTTGACTCAGTGGAAGATATACAAAAGCACTGTCTCTCTTTAACTCTCTGTCTCTCTCTGGCCTTTATTCCTCAGAGAAATAAAACCTGACACACTACGAAGATACAGGGGACATGAGAAAGTCACAGCATAGGAAAAGCTAGTTAAATGTCTAAAACATACTTGAGATTTCAAATACCTCACAGTGTCCCTAGAATATGGTCATCAAGGAAAAGGCAATGCCCTGTGCCTTTTTTTGGAGCACTATTAAAAAGATAAGTTGGCAACCTGAGCTCAACTTCTATTCCCCTTTATTAGTACCATCAAAGTCCTTTTCAAAGTCCTTTTCAAAGGATTGTCCCCTTTTTAGGTTTTAGACTTTGAACATCTCCCATTAAAAATAACCCATTTCAGAAGCTTTAGTCCTCATATACAGAAAATCTTAAATATATTTTATCTGATAAAAATGGACTAGACTTTCCAAGTTCCTACAGTGCTGCCCTGAGACTCCGTCACATTCCATGTGATTGGAACTCCAAAAAGGTAGCAAATTTTGAACATAGCTATACAAAATCTAACCCTCATATTACAGCTTCAGTTCTGCCTCATGGGATGGCCATCATTAAGAAGGAACACAGTGTTGTTTTAATATACAGAATATACTTTTTTTGTTAAAATATTCATGATCTCATGAGTGGTGATGCACACATTGTTCCTATGATTGAAGAAGCAGAGAACAAATTAGAGGGAAAAAATCAGTCTTAACACGGTGTTATTACAGGTCACTTAAGATGTGCAAGACATCAAGTTGGACATTAGCATGACCCAAGCTGTTCAAGATCAGCCTGCCCTCAGGTTGAGTTTGATATCTGGGATGAAAAAGAAGAGCATGGAAATCTCTTTCAATTCAAACATAACCTTGCTTGTTAGTTTCACTTCAGAATATTTTCCCTAAATGTTTTATTCTAAGAAACAGTTAAAAGATGGGAAAAGAGGGAAGATAAGGAACCTATAAATTTACTTCTTGGACTTATTATCATATTTATAACTTTGGATTAATTGCTATGGAATAATTCCAGTGCCATAAACTGAGAATTGTGACTACAAATGAGAAAGAAGCAGTGAAGTTTCCGGAAAAACAAAAACCTCATTTTTTTAAAACTGGAGAAAAGTAAATTCTTGCATATGTTACTAACATTGGCAAAGAAGATAAATTAGTCTTCAGTAGTTCATGGCTGTTGAAAATCTTAAAGAAGCCTTATAAGGTTTTCATCATTTAAGAAACCACATTCTGCGAGAAAATTGGCAATTAATTTGTTTACTTTCTTTAAAACTACTTGATATGCTCCAGCAAGCCACTTTGCTACACAAAGTATATTTGCTTCATTATTTCTATATACAATTATGGAATTGGCTTTAATAAATCATTCAAAATATTAGAATGAAAAGCAGAAAAATATTTTTAAAAATTTGGTTAATAGAAGACCCCTATATTACCCTACTTTTAGAAATTGATATTATGTAAATATTGTTTGTTTACAACTTAGCTTGTATTGGATTTTAATTTAAATAAAAAAGACTATTTAATAGAGGGTTATTAAACAGGTTTCTACATTGCAGCTGTTCCAGTCCCTCAGGTAAACATTCATTGAGAGAGCTTATTAAAGTTTGTTCTACTTATTCATGTTTAAATTCTTTTTCTTTTCCCCTTGCATGAAGCCTTTGTTGAGGCAGAACTATTGACTTTAAAGAGTTCTGTGTGTATAGATTTGGGGAAGGTGGCAAGCTTGGAATGCTTTATAAAGTAATTGCCTTTTATGTTTTCATTTATAGGTATCTAATTTTCAGTATTATTTTTTTTGGAAATATGAATTCTACTCCAGATAGTGCATTTGGATAGCTTAGCTTTCTACCCTAGCAAAAGATTTCATGATAAGAAAGGCGGTATGAAGAATTATAGAAATATTTAAAACATATTTTATGATACATAAACACATTTAAAACATGAAATATGAAAATGTTTGGGTAATGCATAATGAGAGGTGAAGGTACTGTGGGGGAAGTAGATATTGCTTGCGTAGAAAAGAAATTGCAAAGTTAGAGGAGAAAGGAGTTTGAAAAGATTTTTCAACACTTTTTGACTGTGTCTAGTTCTATGACTGTTTTAAGGAGAAAATAACAAATATGTTTATTTCATTATAGCTACATGCAGGAGAAAGCTAGGAAAGACCAACAGAAAAAAAAAAATACCCGAGCTACTCCAAACAAGGTATACAATAAAAAGTAAGTGAAGGGTGGACATAAGGCAAATTATGAGAAAAAATTGTAGCACATATATGATTCTTTGAAGGTTGAACATGGAAAACTAAAGAGAAAAAGGTATGCGCCGCCAACTGTGAGACTAGTGATTGTGAGAATAAGTATGAAAAACAGGGAAGGAAAACTTATCCAGGGAAAGAAGTTACCCTTCTCACAGGTGTGTTCAGAGAGATGTCCTAGTAAGCTTTATATGCAGAAGATAATGTGACTTAATGGAACACCCATGTTTTTGATTCTGGTTCTACAAGGTTATTTTTTGATATTAAACATTTGGACACTAATACCTCTTCCAAGTCTCTAAGTTCACTTCTAGTTCTCTTAGATGCAGTGACTTATTCTTGAAAGAGGGAAAATAAAAAGCTTTAAGAACCTTTTAGTGATCAAGAGCCCTAATACATTTCACTGGCACTCATATTCTGTTTTCTTAATAACTTCTCTCTCCCTAACAGAGGAGTATGTTTTTATCAAAATAATCAGTGGACTCTCTGGTTAAAGAACATTTAAAAGTATTTAAGATTCTCATGTAAATATATACATGTCAATCTTTCTCCCTCTGTCTCTCTCCAATTTAAAAACATGAGTTTATTCTAAACTCCTAACTCAGCTTTCTTGTTATCGTCCTTCCCATGGTTGGAGTGCCTTTCTCTGACAGAGAGTCCTATCTCTCATTATCCTAGGTGTGTTTATTTTTTTTATTGATCCTCCTTCGGGGAGCTAACGATGCATTTCTGCCACTCTTCCCCATTTATCCTCCAACAGTTTCTATCAGACACTGCTGTCATTGCCTCCCCCCCCCCCCCCCCCCGTATGTGGTCCTTTCTACCCCTGCCCCAATATCCCAACTCCTCTCTTGGACCCTGCCCACACCCCCCGCACACTGCTGCCCTCCTTGCGTAGCTACCCTACTCACCCCACTACACTATGTCACGTTACCTCTCCATAGGAATACCTCGTCATAGTGGGGCTCCAACGTCTTGTGCAAGTTCTACCCTGTGGAATCCTTCCATACTTCCAACTCCCTGCTTGAGGGCACCATAGCTCAGCCAGCCTCCTTTCCACCTGACACACGGACATATATTTATCCAGCCTCACTTAATATTAGGGATACATTGTTCAGAATAGGAAGGGGATGAACTATGCAGACATTAACTTTAAAGTAAAGGGACTTAGTAGTGGCGTTAGGTGCTCAGTCACGCCCAACTCTGTGTGACCCTATGGACTGCAGCATGCCAGGCTCCTGTGCCTATGGAATTCTCCAGGCAAGAATCCTGGAATGGGTAGCCATTCCCTTCTTCTGGGGATCTTTCTGACCCAGGGATTGAAGCTGGGCCTCCTAGATTGCAGGCAGATTCTTTACCATCTGAGCCAACAGGAATTATTTACATTTTCTTTCCTAAGCACTTTTTTTAAGTGCTTAGTATTTGGTTTCATGTAAAAAGGTATTGGGAGTAACATGGGTGAGAAGGCTGGATGCAATGGCACTCTAAAGTAGGAAATACTGAGATATCTAGTGAGAGCACTGAAGATCAGCAACTACCTCTCCAGGAATCAGAATTAAATCTTTCGGGGGTTACTTCCTGTGTGCAGAAAAGACTTATCATAGCAGATCTGAGATGGTCATCTTTAGAAAGGCCTGACTAAAAGACTGGCTCTTGATTGGCATGTGGAAACTTGGCCCCCAGTCAGCAGTTAACAAATGAAAGTTCACTCTGCCTAGACTAGGCAAGCCATATGCTTTTTGCTGAACACATTTTTTCCCATCTGAGACTCTTGAATATTAATATATGCTAGGCAGAGTGTGCCTGCATGACCAGCCCCTCAACTAGGTTTCTCATGGGCTTCTCTGGGTGGAAAGAACACACAAATGTTCCGGCATTTTGTTATTTGAGGAAGAGGACACTCTGAGCCACCTCATGGGATGGAGAAACAGAAAAAACTGGACTCCTCCAGGCACTGTGCCTTTTCGCATATGATGAAGCCATGCAGTCTAACTCCATTGCTCTAATAAATCTTAGCGGTTACCATTGTCTCTATCTGCCGTCTCCTGTGAGTCTTTCCAGCCAATCTGTAACGGTGGCAGTAGCCCCAGGGACACCCAGCACACCCTTGAACTGAGTTTTAGGGTCTCTGAGTCAAATTTGTCCAAGTGAAGATGGCATTGAGAGGCTTTTTGGACAGAAAATATAACAGAAAAAAAAGAAAAGTATTGAAATGGGAATCAAATGGGATCTACAACTCACACATTGTTTCCTAAGCAGAAGGTTTAAGGAAAGTGGGGTCAGAAAATATAAGCAGAAGGTGCATCTCAGAAGCCTTTCTATTTAGTATTAATATTTTAGGAAGTATTCAAGATGAGAATAAATAAATTTGAAGGATTCAATCAACTATTGAATCCTTTTGGGAAAGTGGAAGAATAGGATATGTTTTTATCCTTCTTATTCACACTTCTGAGTAAAATATTATTTATGATATTATTTGTAAATTATTGGTCTGGAAAACTACTCACCCATTAGCTATTTGGTATTCCATATTTTCAAAAAGAGATTCATTGACATTCTCTTCAATTTAATAATCCCTTACAATAGACTGTGGTACACTTTTACTTTCATCCTTTTCATAAATTCAGATAAATATTAGAAGAGGCAATAAATTTGTCATTCTTTACTCACTGATATTAGCATTTTGTTTTATATCCTTTAGGGTATTTGTTAGCTGAAGACCCACCGTATGTGTTTCAAAATATAATACATCTATGAAATGGAATTTATCACTTATGCACTGTATGCAATGGTGGACTCTGGGAGTTGGTGATGGACAGAGAGGCCTGGCATGCTATGGTTCATGGGGTTGCAAGGAATTGGACACGACTGAGCGACTGAACTGAACTGAACTGATTAACAACTTAAAATACAGTATCTATGAAATACAGTGTCTGTATAAGTAAGGTTCTTAAATATTTGTCTTTGAAAAACAGGGCTCTTCATTTTAATTTTTTGCTGGACCACCTTTGGAAAATATATGAAAGAGCAGTGGGTTAGAACTAAATCCATTTGTGTTAGACTTTTGATGTTGTTATTTTATATTTTTAATTCCAAACACTTCCCAAAGGACATAGTTTCAAAGTGAAATACCATGAAATCTGCAATTTAACATTTACTGTAGAGTATTTCTAGTTTTTTTTAAAACACAAATCTTATCATTTGACAAATTTTAAGGTATTGACTGTATCTAGATAATTATTTGAATAAAGTAAAAACCGAAGCTATTTAATAAGATTTTACATTATTTAATAGATATTTTTCTGTCCAATATAGAATTTCTATAAATAGAATAATGCTTTATGATATTTTAATAAATTTCACTTTAAAAATATTTAAATTACAGAGTTTCCTCTGAATTTACTGAGCCCAATGATTATAAATGACAAGAATCAATAAATAATTTTGCTATTTTTTAGAACATACTGGAATATCTTTGTGAGAGGTTTGTAAGATTCATCATAGGTAAATTTACAGTACAGAAATATAAAATGCCTAATAATATTATACTCAGTGACTTTTTACTCAGTAATTTTTCTCACACTGATTTTTATGCGCTTCTGCCTATTTAGTTAATGTTCCTCCTTGTCAATCACACTTGGAATGAGTTCTGCATCACAATGCAGAGTAAATAATAAAACATTTTTTCACATTAGGGAAATTTTCCCTACAGCCTCGTGTTGCTTAGAGAAGATATGCTTTGCATCAAGTCAATAAAGTGAAAAACACACAGCTGAATCTGGATCTTTGGCTGGATAATGTCTGCAGAAACCTTTTCCTCTAGGAGAAAACCTTAAGAAAGACACACCTACCTTCCAACGTTTATTACAAATCAAGAATTCAGAAGAATAGTTGCCTTGGGGTAAATAATGGCACATTTTGAATCAAATTTACAGGTATTACCTGATATTTGAAAGAACATATGAAATACATATTGACATATTAAATAAATTCCTGTATCTCTGGTATTAGTAAAATGTTAAATGAACAAATAAACACAACTAAATCACAAATTGTTATACCAAAATAGTTGTACTGTTGAGGGTCAATATAAGTAGTGCATATTTGAAACAAAATAAGAATTGAATGTGAAAAACGGGATATGTGCTATATTTTGATATTCTTATGGCTCTAAATGTACCCCCCAAATTTTTTTTGCTAATTCTTAAGTGTAATAACATTTTCATAAATTTGGAAAACATTCTGACAAATTTCACTTTGCAAAAGTTTTTGATTGCATATGTTTTCCAAAAGCCTTTATTATTTTGATTTATATAGATCTCATCAAAAATTTATTATTACTTTATGTGCTAAATACTCTGAGCCAAGTCCTGTTCTAAGCACCAAGAATACAGAAGCCAACCAAGCAAGCAAGCACTGCTGTTCTGGAGGTCACATTCACATTCCAAGGAAATACTCTATAATGCAAAATGTACCTCTTACAAACACTTTACTTACCTTTGTTCATGTGACTATTCCTTTTTGATAATCTTGCATAGTCTCAAATAACAACAAAAATTTTATTTTGCTCCAAACTCTGTAACATGGTTAGGGCTTGGCAAGGAAAGTACATCTCTAAGCCATGTGGCATACACTCATTTAGCTGACAGTTGGGGCTAGTTGTTGGGTGGGGGCTCAGACATGCAGACCTCTCCATGAGGTCAGGTCTTCCTCACAGCATGATGACAGGATTCCCAGGGCAGGCATCCAACACAAGAGCCAGACAGAAGCTTTATTGCTACCATATCTAAACTTGGCTGTCACACAGTGCCAGTCTATTATTTCCTCAAAAGGCTCTTCCAAGGTCAAGGCAATGGGACCTAGACTCTAATCTTTGATGGAAGAAGAGCAAGATTCTAGAAGATTGTGTGGGGCTAGAAATATTGTTGCATCCATTTTTGAAAAGTCTAATCTATTGTAATTGTAATGTATGTGAAAATATTATCTTATTTTTGAGGTATAAAGTATTGTTGTGTTTATGAAATAATGGATGACTACATGTTAAAGACAATTTAAAAAAAAGTCAAGGTCTTATGTCAAAATAGCCTATATAATAGAGGTACAGTTAGAATAACTTTTTAGGACTCATAACTCAAAGTCTTATCAATAAATTATGGTCCAATCAAGAGTAAACTTCATTCTGGTGTTCTATTTTAGTCATTGAAATAATGTTATTTAATTGGGGGCAGGAGGAGAAGGGGACAACAGAGGATGAGATGGCTGGATGGAATCACCGACTTGATGGATATGAGTTTGGGTAAACTCTGGGAATTGGTGATGGACAGGGAGGCCTGGCGTGCTGCGATTCATGGGGTCGCAAAGAGTTGGACACAACTGAGCGACTGAACTGAACTGAAATGTAGTAAAACTATGTGACCAATAGTTTGCTGTTAGTAGTAATAACTTGAATAAATCAACCTAAAATTAGATGCTATGATAAAACTCTACATTATAATATTATAATAAATGTGAAAGCTTGGATGTGCAGATATTTGAGAACAAAAATAAAAAAACTCTCACATATATACATGGAATTCAAAGATATGCTTCTCTTTTTTGTATAATTTGAATAACGGTGACTACGCCCATACGAATCATAGACTAGGGATTCTATGTTATAACATATCACATGGCAGTTTATCACTCAAAGATAACATAAAAATTAAGGTTGAGTTTGAGTCAGTTATTTTCAGTATACATTTACCCCATGTTTGTGATCAAAGAAATCTGTATCACAGATGGTCAAACACAGCATGATCCCCACCCTGGAGGATTCTATATGATAGTAAACATAGCAAAAAGAATAAAAGCTAGAACAGAAGGTATAAATAATACAAACAAGAGCAAAAGAGAAATAAATTCTGTCCTAGGTGGGAAAATGAAGACAAGCATAATGATGTATTAGCATGTGAGTGATCCTAACAAGATGAGTCATTTTTAGATAATGAGGTGGAAAACTTTGATGAGAAAAAAAGAGGCATTTCTTCCTGAGGTAAGAATGTAGCCCTTGGCTGTATGAGCAAATTTAACTGAATAGGGAAAATAAGAATCTGAACTGAAGTACTTACAGTGTCTCTGTACCGAGTCAATAAAAAGTTTACTAGCTACTTTTGTAAGTAAAGGTAAAGTGCTTATAACAAGGTATAAAATTACTCTCAAATCCTTGCATGCATTCCATTTCACTCCTAGTCTTTCTATAAACTCTTCTCTTCCGTGTGGCCCAAGGCCATGGTCTCCTAACTGGCCTAAAGAACCCTTGCCCCCTGCAATGGGGGCATGGAGCTTTAACCACTGATCCGCCAAGGAGATCCCAACAAATTTTCTCTCCACCCAAGGTCTACAGTGGCTTCCTAGGTGGTGCAGTGGTAAAGAATCCTCCTGCCAACACAGAGGATGCAAAGATGCAGGTTTGATCCCTGAGTTGGGAATATCCCCGGAGTAGGAAATGACAACCTACTCCAGTATTCTTGCCTGGAAAATTCCACGGACAGAGGAGCCTGGAGTGCTATAATCCATGGGGCCACAAAGAGTCGGACATAACTGAACATGCACACACAACGTCTGCAGTGCACAGTGATCTATTGGAAATCAGAAAATGAAACAAAACATTTACTTCACTTGTCTGCTGAACTTTGAAGAGACCATTATCCAGGTCATAAAGTTCCCATAGGCTAGGCAATGGCTCCATTTCATTTCTTGACATCTGTGCATGTCCCTCCCCATAACCCTGAATGACCACCAACACAGACACGTGTTGTCTGAATGTTTGCCGTTTCCAGAATTTCTTTGTATTTCTTTGTTGTTGTTTCTGGATCCTCTGCCGTAAGTGCCATTCCTCTCCTTTTCTATCTGGTAATTTCTTACTCAGGTATGTCATCAAAACCATAAGCTGCAAGCTTCCTCCTCTTTATTCCAATAGAACCTTATATCTCTATGATAGTATTTACCCTGCTTTAAATTCTTCAAGGATGGAATAGGATTCAATTTATTTAATATCTTTGCCTCTCACTTGATAGACCCACAGTAGGTGCTGTCTTCTGCCCATAAAGAGAGCTTTTTTACTGCTCTCCACTCCTTATCACTCTTTGAGAAAAGAAAAACATGAGAATCATTTATTAAGTGACTAAACATAATTTAACACAAGCTAAGTTACGAAAATGTAATAAAATGCCGTCTTAAAAGAACTTTGACTTTATCAGTCATTTTAAAGACATGTTTATAGGCATAGATATTAATGAAAGATTTCAGAACTGATTGAGGAAACTAAATGGCACTATAAAAATAGTTTACCAGCTTAATTTTTAAACATTCCTTGTATATGAATTTCTGCTGTATAATTAGCTATATTACTAGGAATTGGAATTAGGCATGATGATGCTATACTTTTCCAAATTAATCAGATTGTTACCTACTTCTCTTTCCTCAATACTCTGGTGGCATTATTCTTATATACATGAATATTGTTAGTGGATTGATGCTTGTAATCAAGAAATATATTTTATGGAAGGAAAAGGATTTGACTTTCAAGTAACAAGCTACAAAGTATCTAGACTCTACATAGATCTATTATCTCATCAATTTCAGTTTATAAAACATGCTCATTATTGAATTTTTATATCTAGGCAAAATCTTATAGTCTTTAGAGGGATTACATTAAGCTGTTGAGCCTGTTCATATATACAGCCAATAGGGATAGCTCTAGCTACATGCAATTTTATACTTATTTGAATAAAATAAAAATTCTGCAATTTATAATACCCAAAGTAGCAATGTTGGAGTTTGAATAATTGAACAAATAGATGTTATACTAACTCATAAATGTAAATTTTTAAAATATATGACAAGAAAATCATGATTAATATTTAATTTACCAAAGATTTTTAATTGGATGTATAAACAAATACAGCAGACTGTAAGCCACCAAGTCCAACAAGATCACTTTAACATGTGTATCATACAGCTAGACATCACAATAAATTGTCTAGATAGCATGCTATAGAGTCGAGTCAGCCAGCATCACATATCATGTGGTTCTCACTTTTATGGAGTATAAGACTGGATATATTCTACTTTAATCCATACATCATTTTCTGATGGACTATCAGTAAAACTCGAGTTTTACTTGTACTTTTATAGTACAAGCACTTCTAATAAGGGCAAACGTGATCATTTAAAAAAACACTATGATATCTTTAACTTGATTAAAATAAAGTGAAAGTTAATCTTTTATACAAGAAATTGATTAGTAATTATATGACTTGTCTAGTTTAGACTATATTGCCCTATGATTAATACCATGTTTATCCACCCAGCAAAGGAGGTAATTTCTGGGAGTGGAAAGAAGGGGCAAACATTTGAAAATGAGTTTAGCTTAAATTTATATTTTTGATAGAATTTCCATACAAATCTCTCTAAATGCCCTTGAAATATTTTTCAGGTTGTATAGAATATAATCATAGGTCATTTTGAGAGTTCTAAGCATTTCCATTTTTAAAATATTCAATCAGATAATTCTCATTGAAAGTGGTGTGCATGAATAGCTTAAACAGAGTATATCTTCTGAATACAAACTTTAATATCAGCAAATTTATTTCCAGAGGAAAGTGACAGCAGAAAAGCTGCTATATGTGAGGACAAGGATTTTTTCCTCCACAAGTTGGAGGCTTCCATTATGAGGCATCTTGAAATTTTAGTAAACAGGATGCTTGAGAATAGGGCTCAGAAGACTAGCTCAGCTTCAGGATTTGTCTAGGTAGAGTTCACACCACAGGATATGAAAGAATGTGATAAATTCAGAGATGATTAATTGGCTTCGTTTAAGATCATATACAGGACTTCCCTGGAGGTTCAGCAGCTAACCTCTCTGTTCTCAATGCAGGGGGCCCAGGGTTCAATCCATAGTCAGGGAACTAGACCCCACATGCCCGTTGCAGACTGGTTGCAGCCAAATAAATAAAAAAAATATTTTTAAAAGATCATATGCAAAAGACACATCCTGAAATTATTCTGAAATAAAATTGTTTGATATACATACAATAAAATTTCTCCATATAAATATGCATTTTAATGAGTAACCATGATCAAACTATGGAATACTTGCAGCACCCAAAAATGTTTCCCATGTACTTACCCAGTCAATTCAAACCCCTAAAATCAACCCTAGAAAATCACTGATCTGCTTTTCATTATAAATTATATTTCTCTTTTCAAATTTTCATATAAAATCAGTCATAAAGTCATGTACTTGATGTCCGAATAAATGTCCTAGGAAGATTTGTTTACAAGTATTCAGGGGACATATAGCTTCATTTACTCTTCATTTCTCTTGCATAAATATCTAGAATATTGTAATTGCTAGGTTTAATGGCTACTCACTCCAGTATCCTTGCCTGGAGAATCCCATAGAGAGAGGAAACTGGTGAACAACAGTCCATATGATTACAAAGAATCAGACACAACTGAGCATCTAAACATACACATGTACTGATATATACAATTTGAGGGGGCTTCCCCTCTGGCTCAGACAGTAAAAAACCTGCCTGCAAGGCAGGAGACCTGGGTTTGATCTGGGATGTTTACTCACTCCAGTTTTCTTGCATGGAGTATTCCATGGACAGAGGCTCCTAATAGGCGACAGTCCATGGATTCACAGAGTTGGACACAACTGAGTGACTAACACTTACTTACTTATGACATATGTGCTTAGTTATTTAATAAATTGTCAAAAACATTTTACAAGGTGTTTGTAGAATATATATTTCCTTCATTCAGTTCTAGTTGCTCTGCAACGTCACCAATAGTTGGCATGGTAAATCTTTACAGTTTAGCCATTTTAATGAGTATGTATTGGTGTCTAACTATAGATTTTATTTGCATTTCTCTAATAACAAATTATGTAGATTATCTTTATATACCTTTTGTCCACTTAGATAAAATTCTTTGCAAGACCTCTATTTAAATCTCTTGCCTGTTTCGCTTGGGCTAGCAAGCAAAATAAAAAATAGCAAAGCTATTTTTCCCTCGTAACATTTAAAAAAGTATTCATTATGCATATTCAGTTTGATACATGTATTGCTCATACCTTGTCCTACACTATTGATTGCCTTTTCGTTTTCTTTATAGACTCTTTCAAAAACTTTGTCATTTGTTGAAGTTCAACTCATCAATTATTTTTCATGTTAATGCTTTTTCTGTCCTAAGAGATTTCTGCCTATTTCCAAACCTTACAGTTTTTCTCCTATATTTTGTTCTAAGTTTTATTTTAGTTTTAGCTTTTTTATTTAGGTCTGTGGCTCGTTTGGAATCAACTTGTATGTATTACATGAGATGAGGGTCAAAGTTTATTCTTTTCTATATGAATATGTAGTTTGTTCAAGGACCTTTTATTGAAGACTTCTTTTTTCTCATTGAAGCACCTTGTTAACTTCTGAAAATTAATTAGCCATATATGTGAGTCCATCTCTGGATTCTCTGTCCCATTCCACTCATCTATACCTGTATCCTTGCATCAGTACCATACTTCTTTGACTACAGTAGTAGCTTTATAATAGAAATCTTGTAAGTCTCAAAAGCAGATAGTCATAGTCCTCCTACCATGTTCATAATTTCAAAACATTTTTGTCTATAGCAGATCTGTTGTATATCCATATAAATTTTAGAATCAAACTGCTAATTTCTACATAAAAGACTACCGAACTTTTGTTGAAACTGCAATGAATTTATAGATCAGTTGACAAAAATTGACAATTTATGATGAATGAACATGGTATAGCTCTCCATTGCTTGGTTTCCTTTAATTTCTCACAGCAGTGTTTTGGAAGCTGCAGAGTATTTTGAATTCATGCCTAATTACTTTATGTTGTTGAATGCTAGTGTAAAGTGTTTTTAATTTTTTTTTATTTCCAGTTGTTCCTCATGAATATATAGAAACACAACCTAGTTTGCATTGACCTTGTATCATGCAACCTTACTAAGCTAAGTAGTCTACTAGCTTTTTAATCACTTGCTAGTTTATTTGACTGACTGAACTAGGTTTTCAATGTTGCTGTAGTCTGCATATAAAGATGACTGTAATTCTTTTCCAACTTGTAAAATGTTTATTTTTCTTACCTTACAGCAGTGGTTTAAGTCTCTAACACAGTGTTCAATTAAAATGGCAAAAATGGATAATCTTGCCATGTTGCTGGCCTTAGAGAAAAACTATTCAATCTTTTACCCCTATATACGATGTTAGCAGTGTATGTTTCCTAGACTACCATTACTAGGTTGAAAAAATTTCTTTATATTCTTAATAGGCTGGGAATTATTTTTATCATGAATGGATATTCAATTTTTGAAATTAAATTCTGTATCTTTTGAAATAATATTTTTCTCCTTCATGCTAATAATATAGTAAAATATACTATTTAATTTTTGAATATTAAACCAACATGCCATACCAAAGTACACTTTTTCATGGTTTATTTTCCTTGCTACATGATTCTGGATAGGATTTGCTAATGTTTTAATAAAGAATCATGTACCCTTGACCATTAAAGCTATCGATCTTCAGTTTTCTTTTCTTATACTGACTGTGTCTGGCCTTTGCTCTCAAGATAATGCTGGCTTCATAAATGAAGTTTCTCTTCCTCTGTTTTATAAAATAGTTTTATAAGGTTTTTATTAATTCTTCCTTAAATGTTGATAAAATTCACCAGTGAAGCCTTCTTGGTATGGAGTTTTCTCTATGAGAAAGTATTTAACTAAAGATTCACTTTTTAAGTAGATATAATGCTGTTACTTTTGTCTTACATTTTACTTACTTTTCTTACAAAGAAAACTTTGGCTGTATAGTAATGTATGTCTTTCAAGGGAATCATATTATTAAAGTTAATCAAATGTTTGTTGGACATAAATGTGTTTATATATATTTCATTCAATGCAGTAGGCCCTGTAGTGATCTAACCTTCTTCATTTATGATATTGAAATGTGTCTTACCTCTTTTTATCTTGATAATTCTAGCTACAGGCTTAGAAACTCTAGATTTTTGAATGAAATGTCTTTCCATTGTCTTTTTCTATTACTTGTTCATTTGCATTTTTGTTGATTTCTGCTTTTATTATTTCCTTCTCTATGGTTATTTTGGGTCTACTTTGGTTTTTTTTTTTTAAAGTTTTATTAAGGTAGATGGCATACATATCTCTCACAGGACCTGATACTTAATATTAACTAAATATTTTTTACCTCTTTGTCTCTTTGTTTTATAGCTCTAGTGACTACAGACTATATTATTTCACACATTTTTTCATACTCCCAAATATTTATTGACCATCTATTACATGGTGGACAAAGTTCTATGTAATAAGGGTATCAGTCCAGTTCAGTTCAGTTGCTCAGTCATGTCCGACTCTTTGTGACCCCATGAATTGAAGCATTCCAGGCTTCCCTGTCCATCAGCAACTCCCAGAGCCCACCTAAACCCATGTCCATCAAGTTGGGATGCCATCCAGCCATCTCATCCTCTGTTGTCCCCTTCTCCTCCTGCCCCCAATCCTTCCCAGCATCAGGGTCTTTTCCAGTGAGTCAACTCTTCGCATAAGTTGGCCAAAGTATTGGAGTTTCAGTTTCAACATCAGTCCTTCCAATGAACACCCAGGACTGATCTCCTTTAGAATGGACTGGTTGGATTTCCTTGCAGTCCAAGGGACTCTCAAGAGTCTTCTCCATAGGGTTATAGCAATAGGGGTATAGCAATGAACAATGTAAAGTATCTAGGTTCATGGAACTTATAGTCTACTGTGATAAGGCAATAGATAAATTAACATTAATAGACATGAAAAGCAGTGATAAATGCTACAAAGGAGATGAACTAAGAAGGAGTTGGGAGAGGCAGACAGTGACAGAGAAAGAGGCAGAGGGAAGAGAAAGATGTTTTGACTATGAATATCAAAAAGGGCCCCCTCTAATATGTGCCACTTAATCAGGGTACATAAGAGACAAGTAAGAGAATGGATCATATGGACATTTGGGGAAAATATTCCAGGCCAATATAAGATAAAATGTTAAACAGGAAGACAAGAGAATGATTGACATTTTAGAGCAACACCAAGGAAGCCAGTGTGCTTGGAATATAGTGAAATAGTATGAAATGGTAGGATGCAGGAGAGAGTAGTAGAACAGGCTCAGATCGAGTGCTGTAACCATTTCAGAAACTTAGATTTTTACTCAAATGTGTTTGGCGAAACATTAAACAGTAGGGGACCTACATGATGAACTTAATATGCTAGAGGTTAGGGTCAATTTTATATCTTTTCCCCCTGTAAATTATTGATAACACAAGACTCTGGCAATATCAAAGCACTAGATTGATAGGTGTGGTTTTACATTATGGAGTAGAGAATACCTTAATCAGCTCCCTCCCTCTTCATTCCCTCTGTCTCCTTCCTGTCTTTCTTTCCATCTCTTAGTCTCTCTCTCTTTCTCTGTCTCTGACTCTCACTTCCTCTCTCTCTGTCTCTCTCACTTCCTCTCTCTCAGCTATAAACTCATCTTTCTGGGAATCTCACCTGTATGGATTTGCAGATTTTGATTCTCTGCTTTAATTCTGTTCCTGTAACTCTTTTGAAATTCTTCACTTTATCTTTCAACTGGTGCTTTTCAACTGAAATCTGATGCAACGTGGTGCATATGCATGAACAGAGGAAGTAGGCAGAAGAAAGGGTTTTATAGTTTAATAGCTTTTTATGTTTTTGAACAAAGGTCCTGTATTTGCATTTTGTACTAGGGCCCACAGATTATATAGCTGGTTCTGTTCACTTAATCATATTTCCCAGCTTTGCCTCACTTACAGGGATGAAGGATGAGATGAAGACAATTTATTAAATGCTATAAGGGACACAAAGAAATCAGTGCCCCATTCACGGCTTTGTGTGTGTATATGTGTGTGTGTGTGTGTGTGTTGGGGGGGCAGCCGGGGAGCAGAGGCAAAGGATTCTACACTCGTTCATCAAATACCTAATAGAATAAACACATGTGCTACAGAGGGTGCATGCATACTAAGCTGATTCAGTGACCCTATGTACTGTAGCCTGCCAGGCTCCTCTGTCCATGGGATTCTCCAGGCAAGAACACTGGAATGGGTTGCCATGCTCTTTTCCAGGGAATTTTCCTGATCCAGGGATCGAACTCATCTTCTTATGCCTCCTGCATTGGCAGGTGAGTTTTTTTTTTTTTTTTTTTACCACTAGCAACATGTGGGAAGCCTGTGCTACAGAGCAAAAGAAGACAAAATTTTACTTCATCCTGCAAAAGATTTGTTCTGTATCTTACCAATTCATTTTGTAGGGCATAGGATGAGTGTTATTGAGACTGTCAATATCCTAAGTAATAATAATTTATCATCTATTGAGCAGTTACTCTATGCCAAGTCCTCTTCTAAATACTTTTAGAGCATTAACCCATTTCAACCTCACAACTTTATGAAGTAGATAGTATTGGAATCCCCATAAATAGTTGAAGAAACAAATGAACAAATACACGGATGATATAAAAATAATCTTTCAGAGAGATTAAGGAAACTTTTCCAAGATCATGTAGCTAGCAAGTGGCAAAACTGAGTTAAAAAAAAAACAAGCCGTCTGGCCCCTGAAGCTATATGCTAAATTGCATTCTACACTAAATCTTAAGAAAGTTAGAAACACAATTCTATGGGAGTAGAGAAGAGGGACAAATTGGCTTCTGTGCTGAACTTAGAAACAAAGGTCAAACCTTGCCAGACACAATTATAAAGGAATAGAGGCAAGGGAAATTGTCCATTTGTCATTTTACTGACATATATAACTTAGCTGAAAAGAATCGTAGTCGTTATCTGGTGCAAGTCACTCTTTAAATTAAGAACATAGGACACAGAAATGATAATTGATTCTAAAAAGGTCACACAGCTAATTAGAGAGAAGTCTGGAAACAGAACTCAGGTTTCTTGATTTCTGGTTCAGAGCTCTTTCTACAAAGCCGCCTACTTTGCATACATACTGTACAGATTGTTCTATTATGTGCTATTTGCATGACTCTCAGTCATTTTCAACAGGGATATTCATCATTCAGAAGGAGGGAGCTATAGTATATAATGCATAGTTTCAAGAGCAATGGTTAATTATACCTATCAAAAACCCAAGGATGTTACCCCATAGTATATGGTTTTTTAAATTAACATGTATGGTACATCCATTTAAATTAATAAAAAGCAATGAATTTTTGAATCATTTTAATCAGTACATAGTATGAAATCTGATCTATCTTAATACAAAGATGAATTGTGAAAAAAGATAGTTAATACACAGCTGCCTAAACATGTCATTCTGTCTCTTTGATGTGTTTTTGTGGAATGTCCTCTCATAATAATCCATAGTCCTTTAAAGTGCTTCTTCCTTTGAGAAGACTTCCTTAACAGCAGGACCTAGTTGTGTGTGTGCTCAGTTGCTCAGTGTTGTCTGACTCTGTAATTCCATGGATAGTATCCCACCAGGTTCCTCTGTCCATGGGATTTCCAGGCAAGAATAGTAGGGTGGGTTGCCATTTCCTCCTCCAGGGGGTCTTCCCTACCCAGGGACTGAACCTGCATCTCCTGCTTGGCAGGTAAATTCTTTATCACCGCGACATGTGGGAGAGAATACATCATCCAAGACCTAGTTGGATGTAGTTTCAAATTGCACCCTTTCCATCCCCATCTGCCTGTCTCTACCTCTATTTTAGCATTTATCATACCCTGTTGTATAAAACCTTGTCAACCTGCTCACCTTGAATATTGAGAAGTCACATTATAATTTTGTTATTTAAATTTGTGTCTTTAACCAAGCAAATGGTGATTGCAGCCATGAAATTAAAAGATGCTTACTCCTTGGAAGGAAAGTTATGACCAACCTAGACAGCATATTAAAAAGCAGAAACATTACTTTGCCAACAAAGGTCCATCTAGTCAAGGCTATGGTTTTTCCAGTGGTCATGTATGGATGTGAGAGTTAGACTATAAAGAAGGCTGAGTGCAGATGAATTGATGCTTTTGAACTGTGGTGTTGGAGAAGACTCTTGAGAGTCCCTTGGACTGCAAGGAGATCCAACCAGTCCATCCCAAAAGAGATCAGTCCTGGGAATTCATTGGAAGGACTGATGTTGAAGCTGAAACTCCAATACTTTGGCCACCTGATGTGATGAACTGGCTCATTTGAAGAGACCTTGATGCTGGGAAAGATTGAGGGTAGGGGGAGAAGGGGATGATAGAGGATGAGATGGTTGGATGCTATCACTGACTCAATGGACATGGGTTTGGGTGGACTCCAGGAGTTGGTGATGGACAGGGAGGCCTGGCGTGCTGCAGTTCATGGGGTCGCAAAGAGTCAGACATGACTGAGTGACTGAACGGAACTAAATTGAACTGAACCAAGCAAAACCAAAACCCAGCCAATAACTCACACATGGTATGTACTAAATAAACTAATCAACGTTGAATAAATATTAATATGCTTTTACCTTAATAGATATTGGGGAAAATGTTTTCCAAAGTCTTTATGAATTAAATTGATGATGTAATAATAATAATAAAACACTATTTACTCACCTGGTTTTTGTTTTTTCTCCTTTCACATTCAAATGTCAATACATTGTGATACTTATGTAGATTAAATTAATAGAAGCAGGTTTTACCTTAATTTGGGTCAAAACATTTCCAGCATTTATTTTGGATTATTGTATGTGCAAAATCTATCATTTGGACAATACAATACAAATTTATTAAATGGCCTCATGTTTACCAAACAGAGATTTCTATGACATGCAGGTGAACTAGAATAGAAACACCAAGAAAGAAGAGGAAGTAGAAATCTTGAGGTTATTTAAAGAATGTATGGTAGGTGTAATTGGCATATTAGATGCAGCAAAACAATGAAGGCAACAGGAAGAAGTTTACTCTCTAACTTCAATAATCAGAAGAATGATAGTTTCTGAAAGGAAATTTGAGAAATAGGGAAAGATACATATTCTGGAAAAAAAGAAGGGTTAATGTATGGGCATGCTTATGTATTTAATAGATTATTTTTAATATGGCAACATCACATAAGCCTTGTGAATATAAAGTTGAATGACCGATGAGAGCAAGGCGTATACATGTGATGACATCATCCATACTTAAGTGAAAATCAAACACAAAGAAGTGGCAAGTTTTCAAAGAAAGAACTATAAAAAAGCCAAAAAACTGAGATCCAAGAAAGCAATGTCAGAGCAGAAGTGTATTTTGAGGAAAGAAAGATGAAAGGTATTAGAAAAAAAGAACTGAGTCACAGTTTATATTTACTAAGCTTCAGGTCAGTAATTCAGAATGATTTGGTTATGCTATCAGAAAACATGAGTTGCTCCATTTTAGAAATGAAGTAAGTAAGGAAAAGAAGCAGGATGAGTTTGTGAGCAATTTAACCCTCTCAAAAAATATTAGTTACATTAATAACAAAATATAATATTAATGATGGTTGCTGAGTGGGGTGCAATATTGTTTTAGCATTTTGCTAACTATGAATTTATTTAGTTCTTAAGAAAACATCAAGAAAAAATATTGGACATTCAGTTAAATTTGGCAGACTGATCGCATATAATTTTGCTTTCTTCAGACAACCCACTAAAACAATGAAAGGATGACAAATTCACAAAGTCAAGAGAAAAGGGGAAAAAAACAAAAACAAAACTTGAGCAGCATAATTTTCAAAGTTGAAATGCAAAGTCAAGTAGTAAATTACTCAGCATGTTGTCAAAGGTGAGAATTAATCCAGCAATGGGAAATACCAAGAAATAATCACACTTGTATCACATAATCCCCCCCAAAATCTCCGAAATTGTTATGACCAGGTATCTCTGAAAGTGGGAGGAGTTTGAAAGAAGGAGAATTTCCTTTAAGTCTGTTTCACAAGCAGTCAGACTCATAGATCCCTCCTCTACTCATCATAGCTGGAGTGACTTCCCAGACCCTGAGAAGAGCAGATACAACAGCAGGACCTTTGGAAGGTGCCCATGAGGATAAGCAAGGGTCATTGTATTGTACAGAAAGCAAGAGAGTTAAGAAAATAAAAGCATAAAAATTTGCAGTCATCATCCTCTCATTTCCCTGACTTGTCTCCTAGAATCCCGACAGTCAGCCTCTGTCCTTTGGATGACAAGAAAATAAATTTCTGTTATTTAAACTACCAGCTCTATGACATTTTGTTACAGCTACCCCAGCAAACTAATGAGTGAATACCTGAAATTAAATGATCAAAAAGTCACATTACAAGAATGTTATGTAGAGCAAAGAAGATAAATAAATTCTAAGAGTGGGAGTTACAAAAACTCCCACTTTTTGTAAATACGAGTGTGAAGGTGGGAAACACTGTTTTTCACAGCAAACTTTATATAAGTGACTTATTAACATGAATAATTTTGACAGCAATTAAAACTGAGCCTTAAAATGTACAGATTTTTCTTTACTGGTTAAATAATTTAACATTAAAAAAAGTTATCTTCTGTCTTTATTCTTGGGAATCTGGGAGGCTTTGAATTGGTGAACCTCTATACAATGAAATTCCATCCTGAATATCATTTTGCATTGTAGTGGATGAAGAGATCATAAAAATTAAGTCTGAACTCTCTGTTTAGATAACATATGTTTAGACTAACTAAAGATCTACCCAAATATAAGCTGTTTATTATTATCATTATATTTTATGTTCAATTTGAAGGAGAAAAATTCCCTGATCATGTGGAATGTTTTCTTTTTGACCTCCAGGTACACGTTTCATGCTCTTCCTCATCTCTCTGACTTGGCAAGCTGAGCTTTATAGATTGTATCTATAAGCTTTCTTACCTTCTGTATCAGATTGGACGTTGATCATGGGCAAGCAAAGAAGGAAGTCAGAGAGAAGGAGGAGAGTGAGACCAGGGAGTCTGACATGGCTTTGCTCCTGCCAGGATGCCTTGAGTTGGCTGTGCCTCTCAGTGGAAGATGATTATTCCTCCCAAGGCTATTGATTCTGTAGGACACTTTCCTCCCAGATTCTAGTTACTAGTCTTCTCCTCCCTTTGATCTCCAAGCTCACCACTAACCAGGTTACTGAATTATTCTTGCTTCCCCAACTCCCACTTTGTAAATAACCCCTCTATAAACAGTCCTTAAAGTATAGCCTTATTTTGAGTGTGCTAATGGCTTTCCCTTGGGCATATAATCATTTAAAATATAATGAAATATATTGGACATTAAACAACCACTCCCTTGCCTTCTGATTGTATGGCTTATTTTAATATAGGTAGCAGTTTCAAAGCCATTTTGAGCTTTAATGTGGCTGTTCAGGTAACAAACAGTATTTATTAGTATATCAAGATTTGTTAACTATATAAATGAGCAAAGAAATTGAAGTAATTTACTGCATGTAAGTGATGAGGTAAAACAGGGAATGACTGGGCTCTTTGATATGGCTACTATGAAGTATCACTGCATGAAAACAGAAGGCACATAATTATCATGCATCATGTCCAATGCATTATAGATTTATTATTTATTTATGCCAACTGTTTAAATTTGGAGGGAATTGCCTTGTCTTTAATGTAGCTGTATCACTTGGGTAGAACACAGAAAGGTGTTAACTAAAGTGGCTTTCTAAGTAATAAATTGCCCAATGTAAGTCCTTTCTTTCATATATATATATATATCAAGGTATAATTTTTATTAATTGAGAAAGTGTTGAGAAAGACAAATATTCATATCCACTTCATGGGTAAATGAACATCAAAGAACCAGGAGGAGTGGGATTGAAGGAGGCAATAGCAAGCCTTAGAAGCAATGTCTGCCTCCGTTTGACCTAGTGTACTAACTTGTGTGTTCTTTCTAAATCCTAATGGACCCTGCCTTTCTTCAAGCAAATTTTGCTCCCTGGAGAACAACATTGCTAGCATTCATTTAGGCTAAATGTTATTTATTTCAATTCACTTAGAGATTTTGAAATATGCTCAACAAAGAAAAACTATTTCTAAAAACTTCTTTAAAATGTTTCAAATCAGGTACCTAAGAGATTTGGGGTAGGGCTTTATAGCATTTAACTTTTTTATACTTTGCATTCTTTCTTGCTTACTTTTCCTTACTTTTGTCTTAGTGTAGCTCTTATTTTCAGATTATAAAATTGTAAAATTATTTGAAAAATATGGAAAAGTATAAGAAGGAAATAATATTGTATGGTCAGGCCACTCAGGATGACTGTTCTCCTGTCCTCAGTACCTCCCCTGGCAGGAGTGCCTGCTTCACCTAAACCCTGAGCACAGGACTGACCATCCTCCATAGTTGCCCCAGGCCCTAGCTGGTGATTGCTCTTATCAAGGAGAGGTAATGGGCAGGCATATCCCTCTACTGGTATCCTTGGTAACTAATAAGCCCCTGTGTGAGTGCATGAGTGTCTGAGTGCTAAGTCCCTTCAGTTGCATCTGACTCTTTGTGACCTTGTGAACTGTAACCAGCCAGGCTTCTCTCTTCATGGGATTCCCAAGGCAAAAATACTGAAGCAGGTTGCTATGCCATCCTCCAGGGGATCTTCCCAACCCAGAGATCGAACCTGCATCTCTTGTGTCTCCTGAATTGGCTGGCAGGTTCTTTACCACTAGCGCCACCTGGGAAACCCACTGATGCACTCACTTGACATCAATTCCCCTATAACGGGTAATCTCCACCCACCTCAAGCAAAGGCTGACACCATATCCTGCCCGTCATCTGCTGCATACAGTGGAGTGCCGTTCCAGGACCCTGCCTCAGGTATGTAAGTTCCTCTCTTCATTAAATCACTGATGTCTCTTGCTGAAACCAGACTCTTTCATCAATCTTGATGCTTGTTTTGATGCTGGGCCCTACAAAGCCTGTGAGGTGTACCCAACAAATGTAGACACCAAATTTTATCATATTATGGTTAATGAAAGTGAAAGTGCTAGTTGCTCAGTCGTGTCTGACTCTTTGCAACCCCATAGACTGTAGCCTGCAAGGCTCCTTTGTCATTGGAATTCTCCAGGCAAGAATACTGGAGTGGGTAGCCATTTCCTTCTCCAGAGGATCTTCTCGGCCCAGGGATTGAACCCAGGTGTCCTGCATCGCAGGCAGATTCTCTACCACTGAGCCACAGGGAAAGCCCATAATGGTTAATACCCAATGTTTATAAATGAGACCATGCTACATTTTGTTTATTCTGATTTTCTACAAAATGTTATACAGTGATAACTATCTTATGCCATTATATATTTTAAAAAACAAGGTAAAATGTGTTTATTTTTAATAATGGCATATATTAAACATTTGTGAATTATAGGCACATACAGTGATTACTAATCAGGACTTGATTACATCTTTCAACCTAAAGTACATAATTTGGAAGGACAGGTAATGGATTATGGATGGGAGAGTGATGATGCTAGTGTGTTCTATATAAGGAGATCAAAACAAATACTGTATGGGCAACAGCTCATTGGATTACACAGTAAACATCCTCTGTTCTAGGCTAGGTGCTATGAGTAATTACAATCTGGGGAAATCAGTCAATAGATAAAAAAGATTTTAAATGACTGCCATTTACATTTACAATACATCCATCATGTATATATACCATATTCTATATAACTAATTCCCTATTGATGGACATTTAGGCTGACTCCAGTTTGTCAGTATTGAAGCAAATATGAACACTTTTGTGTATTAATGAGGCTCTAATATGCAACCTTAGTCACCTATTCCTAAGAGACTATTTCCTGCTGTGGATTCCTAGCAAGGGCTTGCTACCTGAAGCCCTTAGAAGCCAATACTATGAGACTTGCTTTTGAGAAAAGAAATAGCTTTATTGAGAGGTTGATAGACAAAAGAGACAGGAGGCAAGGATCATCAACCCTGTCTCTGCCATCCAAGGTTGAGATAAAATTTAAGGAGTTAGGGGAAGTTCAAACTTGGCAGAAGTGGATTGGCTGGTCTCTAATCAATCCATATATGGTAATCAAGCTACTCAGATTGCTGGAACCTAGATTTTCCTTATTGAAGGACGTCTTGCTTTGTGAAGAGCTCATGTGGCAACATTTGAATTCTTTGACTTTCAAATTTTTAATATTTTTGGTTCCTGGGTCAACCTAGAGTCATGAGTTCCCATCTCACAGATGCCCAGTGCTGTCTCTCTAAAACAAGTCCAGGTCTAAGCAACAACGTGTTGAAAGGAAGCAAAACCAATTTAAGATGGTCAGTGTCTCATGTGGTGTGTATGTGCTGTTTCGGTGCTATCTTCTCTTTGTCCAGTCCTTTGATTTCAAGGCAAATATGGAAAGCTAGTGATGCAAGGTGGACAAACGGTTAAGTTAGAGTTCGAGGTTGAAAAACATCACTCTGCTGCTGCTAAGTTGCTTCAATTGATTCCCATTTGTTGCAACTTTAGGAACTGTAGCCAGGCAGGCTCCTCTGTCCCTGGGATTCTCTGGACAGGAATACTGGGGGGGATTGCCATGCCCTACTCCAGGGGATGTTCCTGACCCGGGGATGAAATCCACCTCTCACATCTCCTGCATTGGCAGCCAGGTTCTGTATCATTAGTGGCACCTGGGAAGCCCCTCTTTTTAGGTTTTCAACATTGAGAATTTATTTTATCTTTCTTAATAATGTAAGTGCTTGATTATAGTTTTTTTTTTTTTTTTTTGGTCTCTCCCATGCATGGCTGCTAGATATATATATATATTCCACCCTCTGAGGACACAGCAGGTCAAGAACTGCTGGGAGGCCATGATGTCTGATAAGACCAGGGAATTCAGCGGTCATGTGTGTACTAAGGCACCCCCTTTGGCATGAAATGGTTCCTTAGTCCAAGTCCGAGGCAATGTCATGCTGGGTCTATTAGTGGAGTAAACAGTTTTTTACTTTTTAAAATAGTGGTACAAAAGAGGAAAATGTATACCCTAGATGCGTATTCTGTTCAAAATCAACTGTTGGCTTTTTCAGGGTGGAAGGAGTTGAGTGTAATCAACGTGGCACTGAAACCATGGGTTAAATCTATTTCACCTGCCTTCACTAATCAAACATCTTAGACGACTTTCAAACAACAGGTAGCCTAAATAATAACATGTGTGCCGGAGTTGTTTTCTAGAAACTTTCAATCAGCTGCGTTTAGTTGCAGCTGAACTGCTTAAGACAGGCTAGGACCACCGCCCCTTCATCCGGGCATGCGCGAGTGTCGGTGCCTGTTGACCTTTCGAAAGCCCCGCCTTCAGCTTAGTTATGCCTGCCCAGAAAGACAATCACCTGGCACCTGTCTCCAACCGAGATTTGTTCTCCAGTCTTCAGGCTTGACTGCCTTGCGAGTAAACTTGTGCTTTGCAGCAAACCTCGATGTTTTGGCATTTCGGCTGACTTGCAAGTTGGAACCAGAGGAACCTGGTTTGATAACATCAAGCGGCGGATTTTTCTCCTTCAGGTAGGATGCCACATCAGGACATAGGGCTGATGTTTGTGGCTTAAAGCTGGACGTTTAGCAATCGTACTGGCTAAATCAGCTTTGTTGAGCAGGAACTTAGGCGTTTGGATCCATGCATATTTTTACCACCATGAAGCTTTTGTGAACCTAACATGCCTGCTGTGGGGCCTACCATGCCAGGGGTTGGTGAGCATGCCAGAATAACGGAACAAGTAACTCTGTCCCCTTGGTTGTTTAGTGCCCCTTCTGTAGTGGATACTCTCTGGTAGGGGTTAATAAGAAATATAAAGAACCTCACTCTTTCCTCCGCTTCAATGGCGGCTTTTACATGCTTAATCCTTGCACCTCCTTATCCTTGGTCTTCAGGTTTTTCTCTTTTTAGGCATGGTCTAAAAACCCAAGTCTTTTGTTACTGTGTGTGTCTTAAGTGTTTTAACCTTGGGTCCCCTCACAAGATGACAACTAAGCATACTGCCTGAAGCTTTGTTCAACAGGAGAGCTCCCCTTACTGCTGTCATGGGTGGGGCGGGAGTACAGCTGCAGGTAATTTTAGCCTGCCTCCACATGCGGGGACTTCCCAGGTGTGCCACTGATTAAAACTCTGCCTTCCAGTACAGGAGGCTTGGTTTCTGTTCCTGGTCAGGGAACTAAGATCCCACATGCCCTATGGTGTAGCCACACACCAAAAACAAACAAAACACTTCTGTTTTGGGGGGCTTCCCAGGTGGTGCTAGTGGTAAAAGAATCTGCCTGCCAGTACAGAAGATACAAGAGATACTGGTTCAGTCCGTGAGTTGGAAAGATCCCCTGGATATCTATCCCGTGGAAAGATGCTTGGGGTTGTATCCCCAAGCATATAGCTGCTCCAGTATGCTTGCCTGGAAAATTCCATGGACAGAGGAGGCTGATGGGCTACAGTCCGTGGGGTCACAAAGAGTCAGACACAACTGAGCACATGAGCACTTTGCACATGAGCACTTTCCACATGTGAAACCAACCTCAGTTCAGTAGCTCAGTTGTGTCTGACTCTTGGTGACCCCATGGAGTGCAGCACGCCAGGCTTCCCTGTCCATCACCAACTCCTGGAGCTTGCTCAAACTCATATCCACCGAGTCAGTGATGCCATTCTACCGTCTCATCCTCTGTCATCTCCTTCTCCTCTTTGCCTTCAATCTTTCCCAGCATCAGGTCTTTTCCAATGAGTCAATTCTTTGCATCAGGTGGCCAAAGTATTGGAAATTCAGCCCTTCCAATGAATATTCAAGACTGATTTCCTTGAGGAATGACTGGTTTGATCTTCTTGCAGTCCAAGGGACTCTCAAGAGTCTTCTCCAATATCGCAGTTCAAAAGCCTCAATTCTTCAGTGCTCAGCTTTCTTTATGCTCCAACTCGCACATGACTATTGGAAAAACCATAGCTTTGATTATGATTTAACCATAGCTTTTGAACAAAGCTTGCTACTTTCCCTCCTCTATCACCTGGTGATAGAGACTGCACTCTACCCCCATGTGCCAAAGGTGAAAGGTGGAGACATGAGTGCAACAGTGCTAAATGCCATGGGTATCTATCACCCTCTCTTCCCCTCTGCTCCCCTCAACCTCCACCTCCCTTTCCACTATCCTCCTCCCACTCCACTCTCCCCCTCTTTCCCCATCTATTATGTAAACTGAACAATGACCTCATTGCCTGTCCAACTTTGATCCTAGGGACACTGAATATTAACTATATCCATACCTCTTTGCAATCAGCTTTCTTGGCTTTTACGCCAACTTTGTCTCTTATTACAATAATGGCAATTCTGTTTTCTTCACTGGTTAAATGCTTCCATCTGGTCTCTAGTATGAGGGGGAGGGAGTGAACAATCCGTGTTCTATCAGTGAGCTTAATTCTATGACAATATTACCATTGTGCCTGTTACAAGGGTCAACAACCTTTGTGATTTATAGTAATGCTTGTGTCCCTCTCACTAGTGCATTCTGTACCATTCTGGTTCTTCAGCTTCTTGCATCACTAGTGGATTTTCCAGCCTTACACAGCATATGTACTCTAACATGCCTGTTTCCCAGTGTTTTGATCCTTTCAGTGTCTACCACAGGTATTTCTGTCTAATTTAGGGTGGACCATTACTTTCTCCATGCTTCAAGAGCAGTATGTTTAATATTGTTTCCTGAGATCCCTGCCAAAGCATAATACCTTGTATCTTAGAATGCCCAGTACTTTCCCACACCCCAAGCATATTGTGATGTAGCTTTGGTAATAGTGGTTGGCTGTGAGGGGAAGTGTGAAAGGGTACATATGTTGTCTTGAAAACCAAAGCTTCTGCTGTAGCTTTAGTAGCTCTACCCTCTAACAGTAAGGAGTGGGCCACTTTGGCATGTCGACAGTGAACTCTCCTCAAGCCAAGCCTTACTCCATCTGTCCCAAGCATGCTCCATATAGCAAACATGGGGTGTGTAGTTGGGGCTAAGAGTTATCTGTTCCTGGACTTTGCTACTTAAATTGAATTACATTGAATTGCTGGTCAAATTTATTAGATTTCTTTTTCCTCTCCTCCCTAGAACTCTACCACCTTTCATAATTAAGCCGTGGGTTTCTTCCTTACCTTTACTGGCCTCTGGTTATAGGAAATGAGAGTCTTTTTATTCTGCCAAAGAGGACTTCTGCCTTGCATACCCACTTTTATTCAGTGATTAGTCACCTACTTTTTAATGTCTTCCTCCAGTACAAAATGGCAAGTAGTAAGAATTGTCAAGGTAGGACTGTTCTTATAACTTGCTCTTCCAAGGAACTTAAGAGATACACTGGCAGGTATAATATTTATCTCACACACAAAAAAGACATTATCTATTGACAAAGCTTAACAGTTGCGTTTCAACTGCCTGCAACCAATGGGGGTAGTATTGTGCACCTGGATGTTCGGTGATCCAATTCTAACATTCTGTTTTAGAGCCTGCTTCCTTGGACCACTCCTTCTAACAACAGTTTTATGGTGGTTTGTCTGCAAAATAGACTATGAGGCAAAAATGTTTATGCTAAAAATTTATAAGGGACTACCCTCAGGGTCAACATCTGTGGAAGAGTAAAGGAAAACAAAATTAAATAGAGAAGAACTGAACTGTGATGTGAACCCATAGGTCTCAGTCTATCCTTGGGGAGTTCTAGGGAAAGAACAATATTTTAGTTTGCCCCGACTTGAAGCAAGGGCACCAGCTATTAATATCCCAGGATCAACCAGGTGTTGGCTGCACGCTGACCTTCCGGAGGAGATGTGACCTTGGATAAGTATATTCTCAGCTGAGAACAATTACCTAAGATGGAATCAGCTAAGAGCTGTCAGTAGCCAACCCTCCCAGCAGTTGGAGGAAGGTGTGCTTTAGGCTAGAAGGAGAATCTAGGTGGCACACACCACCACTCCAGAAAATAAATGTATATTTTCTTTTTTAATAAAATTTTTATTTTAAATAACTTTAGACTTATAGAAAGGTAGCAAATGGAATGCAGAAGTTTGCATTTATCCCTTGCCCAGTTCTTATTGTTTACAACTTATGTTACTATGGTATGTTTGTCACTACAAAGGAACCAACACTATACATTTCTGTTAACTAAATACTATACTTACTCAGATTTTACTAGTTTTTCTCTAATGTCCTTTTTCTATATTCTTTCAGAATACAATGTTACATTTAGTTGCCAAATATGATTAGTTCCTACATTCTGTGATTAATTCCTACAGAAAATATACTTTAAAATGGACATAGGAACTGTCTTAATACTTTGTCAAATATTACTAGCATATTGCTAGTATTAGTATATAATGTCACCAACATGTGAGTGTACCATTATGTATAAATAGATACAGATATAGCCATCATAAATTACATAGGTCTTATGTTTACATATTTCCAGGTTGTCTGAAAATATCACAAATTGTACTATTAGGCATTAGTATCTTATAAAAATCTGATTATGGTTCTGTTTTAATAAAAGCTGATATTCAAAATGGGAGAAAAGAAAAAAAGAAACTTTCAGATATGTTACATTATTTGTAGTCTTCAGTTCAAGGAAAAGGCAGAAATAATTGATGGTAGCCAAAGGGTTTGAAGAGAATAGAATTTTACAAATACTTGAGAGAGAAGGGAGCACAAGATGTCAGGAAGGAACATTAATAAATAAAGACTGGGAAGTTAATGATGACTCTGAAGGTTCTGAGCTGTTGAGCTCGTTTTTAAAAATTCATACTGGAACAAAAGAAAGGAATGGAAAGCTTTGGGTTATTTATCAGTAATCAGGCAGATCTAAGAAAATGTTAAATAATAAGAAAATATGATGAAGATGTTCTTTATAGAACTGAGAGTTAAATAAAAATCTTAGCTGGTCTTAAGCTTCTCTCTTTCTGTTTTAAATAATTTGTAAGGTTATAGCCTCTTCCTCTCATCACCTCATTATCTGGCTCTTGACTTTGAACCTAAGGCTATTTCTTTTTTTTTTTTTTATTGTTTTTGCCATACATTGTCATGATATCACCATGGGTTTACATATGCTTCCCCTCCGGAACCCCCCTCCCTCCTCCCTCCCCCCCGGGAAATCTCGCTGTACCAGCCCCGAGCATCAATCCTGGGCTGGCGATTGATTAGACACATGACAATTAGCATGCTTCTATTTCAACGGTGATTTCCAGCCCTCTGAGTTGGGGGATACACGATTCTTCAGTATACAAATGACTCCCTTTGCCTAATAGGCAGCACACCAGCTGACTCTCCTACTACAAAAATGTTAGCCATCCTCTCTTTGACCTGTGTTTGTCCAGTCCTAGTACTGCCTTTAGGCAGCAGTTACCGGCAAACACAACGCTAAGCTCTCTAGAACTATGATGTGATATGTATGATGCATACATAAGGCAAACAGAAGCTTGATCTAGTAATTTTCTTTCTAGTAACCATATCTGTTTGCAAGAGCTCTACATTTATAAAGTAAATACCATCTCTCTAAGAGTTCAGTCTATTTTCTACTCTGAATTTGAAATTAAATAAAACCAAAACCTTGACTGAGGAGAAAGTGAATTCATCATATTATCTTCAACTAATAATCTGAGGTTCACAAAAGTAAGTTTTTTTTCAACGTTCCCTCACATCTTTGGTAAGCTGACCACTGCCTGCTGTAACATTATTACTATCAATAATGAATCTCAATGAGATGTTTGACTCTAAGATTTGTTTCTAATTTTTTAAATAAAATGTGATAGAACTAAAGGTTAATTCATGACCATTCATATTACTCACTGTCACCTGCCTGAGAAGTACCCAATAAAGTACTTGGCCAGAGTAGTTACTGGACAAATCACCGTGAAGAGCAACAAGCAATGTCAGGAAGCCAGAAAGGCCAGTAGGATTTACACTGGAAAGAACGGTGTGTCTGGTAAATGTTAGCTACAAGAAAAGTGAATGTGTTAAGGCCGAACTTGTGTACCCTCCCCCTATTCAGATGTTGAAGTTCTAACGCTGGTACTTCAGAATGTGACCTTATTTGGAGATAGGGACTTTAAGAAGGTAATTAAGTTAGGGTGGGGATTTTGTTGGTCTTGGTTACTGCTGTATATCTAATGCCTAGAATTATGCCTGACACAAATCAAGTGATCAATAAAAATATGATTTAATGACTGAATCCCTGTTATATGTATTAGGAAGAAGAAGCTGGTTAATAAGGCAAAATTATTTGCCTAATATCACCAAGCCTCTTTGTGACACAGCTAGGACCATATTCCATGTCTGTTAATGCTTAGAGAAGTGTTTTTTGCTTTATAGAATATGATTTGCTAATTACTGATTTACTAATTACTGTAGATTCACTGTGATTTAGATGGTAGTTACTAGTCAATATTTTCTCACATTGCTTTGAGAATGAATATGTAAGCACTGGTTCTTAATTTATGAATAATTCTCCCAGGGTTGGACACAGGTAGAGAGGAATAAGAAAGCTCACATTTCTTCCTTTTTAAAAGTAAGCCAGAAGGAAAAACAACAATACAGTATACTAACGCATATATATATGGAATTTAGAAAGATGGTAACGAGAACCCTGCATGCGAGACAGAAAAGAAACGCAGATGTATAGAACCGGCTCATGGACTCTGTGGAGGAGGGCAAGGGTGGGATGATATGGGAGAATGGCATAGAAACATGTTAATTATCATATGTGAAATCAATCGCCAGCCCAGGGCTGATGCTTGGGGCTGGTGCACCGAGATGACCCAGGGGGAGGGAATCGGGAGGGAGGAGGGAGGGGGGTTCTGGAGGGGGAGCATATGTAAACCCATGGCGGTTTCATGTTAATGTATGGCAAGACCAACACAATAAAGTAAAGAAAATTAAAAAAAAATAAAATGAAAGTCATCAGTAAAAAAAAAATAATAATAATAAGATAAAAAGGGTGCTCCCTAATCTGACATGAATGGTGTCCTGATAAGAGGAGGAGGATACAGACATCTCACAGGGAAGACCATGAGAAGAAATATAGAAGACAGCCATCTTATATCAGGTTTCCAGACTCCAGAATTGTGAGAGAATACATTTTAAGCCACACAGCTTGTGGGGATCTGTTATGGTAGCCCCTGCAGACTAATACAAAAGGAAAAATTCAAAATGGCCAAGTAAAGATTACTTTCTGGGAGGCAGGTTGGAGTATTGTAGAAGGAAGAATGACTGAAACCTTAGGGGAAGCCGCTTGTGGTTTGAGTTAGGACAGAGTGTAAGATTGAAGATTGTAAGGTAGTTTGACATTTATTATGTATATAACCTCAATTGACCTTTTGCTGGGAGAGAAGCTGTAGCAAAATTTTTAAATTATTTTATGTATCAAATGTTCTCTGAATTGATAGAGATTATAAAAAGGCCCCAAGTGCTTGCTTTCAAATGTAATATTAACAGTTACTAGCTATTGAACACCCGCCATATGAAAAAGATTCAAATACATTACTTCTCGTAATGACAACTTTGATACCAAGCTAATGGCAGGGAGTGAAGAGAAATTAAAGAGCCTCTTGATTAAAGTGAAAGAGGAGAGTGAAAAAGCAGGCTTAAAACTCAACATTCAAAAAACTAAGATCATGGCATCTGGTCCCATGATTTCATGACAAATGGAAAAAAAGTGGAAGTAGTGACAGATTTTACTTTCTTGGTCTCCAAAATCACTGCAGATTATAACTGTAGCATGAAATTAAAAGATGTTTGCTCTTTGGAAGGAAAGCTATGACAAACCTAGACAGCATTTTAAAAGGCAGAGACATCACTTTGCTGTCAAAGGTTCATATAGTCAAAGCTATGGTTTTTCCAGTAGTCATGTATGGATGTGAGAGTTGGACCATAAAGAATGCTGATCACTGAAGAATGGATGCTTCTAATGTTGGTGCTGGAGAAGACTTGAGAGTCCCTTGGACTGCAATGAGATCAAACCAGTCATTCCTAAAGGAAATTAGTCTTGAATATTCATTGGAAGGATTGATGCTGAAGCTCTAATACTTTGGCCACCTGATGCAAAAAGCTGACTCATTGGAAAAGACCTTGATGCTGGGAAAGATTCAGGGCAGGAGGAGAAGGGGACGACAGAAAATGAGATGGTTGGATGGCATCATTCACTCAATGGACTGAGTTTAAGCAAACTCCTGGAGATAGTGAAGGACAGAGAGGCCTGGCATGCTGCAGTCAATGGGATTGCAAAGATTTGGACAAGATTTAGGGACTGAACAAGAACAGCGAAGTTGTGACAGAGAGTTTCCTAGGCCAGTAGATGAGAGCTAACTTGTTCAAGTTAATCCAGAAATTCAAGAACTGGAATTTAACTTAAAAACTTCAGTCTTATTGTAACACTTAAGTTCTTTCTAGGTTATACTGTGCAGTTTGGGAGGCGGTTGGTGGTTGTGGTAGACTGTAGTTGCCTTGCTAAGATCCCCTTTCCTGATCTGAGATCAGCCATCTCCCAGGTCCTGTGAGTATTGGCTACTAACAATTGAAAGTAAACTCCTCTCCCTAGAATTCCCCTTAAAGTGTAGGAGATAGCTTGCTTCAGGATAGGATGGCCCTGTGGATGTTCCTCTGCTTAGAACTCCACATCAGATTAGGCTGAGGGTGAATTTCATCTTCATGTACATATTGTAGGCTTCTTCCCCTCTTTTGTCTTTCCCCTTAAATGTTTCATCTGAGAATAATAGTTACTGGCTCAAGAATCCCCATCCAGGGACTAAACTTCTTGAGAATCTAAGATAAGGTTGTAGTAACTAGCTGAATATTAATATGAATCAAGCTTATAGGCAAATATAATGATACAAAGAAAAAAACCTAGCAGCTTCTTGACACGTAGTTAAACATGAATCACATCAGAGAAATGAAACCACACAATCCAGAAAAAAATGCTTATTGAAGTCTACAACATTATGAAGAAAATTAAAAGTGTTAATTTTTTAGCATAGACTGTGCAGTTTTTGCCAAAGTACATTGGATGGTATATAAATCTTACAGCTTATGTCAGGACTACTTTTGATTGCAAGTATAGAATCTCAATTCAGATTTTCTTCATCCAAAAGAAAATTAATTGCCATTTGTGTCTGTGAAATTCAAAGGTCAAGTTTACACATATTTAGACCTAGAGGTTTCAGTTACTTTCTATATCCTTTGGCTTTATTTGCTTTATTCTGTACACATTTAAGGGGCTTCCCAGGTGGTGCTAGTGGTAAATCACCCACCTGCCAGTGAAGGAGATGTAAGAGATGAGGGTTCGACCCCTGGGTCAAGATCCCCTGGAGGAGTGCATGGCAAGCCACTTCAGTATTTTTGCCTGGAGAATCCCATGGACAGAGGAGCCTGGCAGGCTACAGTCCGTATGGTTACATGGAGTTGGACACAACTAAAGTGACCTTAGCACACATACACATTTTAAAATGTCTCTGTAAGTGTAACTTTTCTAATGCCTAGGAGAGATTTGAATTGGCCATGCATAGATTATTTGCTATTGTTGAAGTGACCACGGTATGTGGTACTCTATTTGAAAAACTTGGGTAGTGCATATACCCAATGCAGTGAAAAGAGGAGATATTGAAGCACAACTGTGGCCCATCACAGGAAAAAATTCCTAATGAAACCATGAAAAGAGGCATGTGAATGTACTAATAAAAACTTTGATTTTGAAAGATGGATATCTTATAGATTATTTTCCAAATTTATGTAAACTTGGAAGTTATTTTTAATGAAATATTTTATGAAATTCAGACATACTTGGAATCAAGAACAGATGACTCTACTTACTAGCTATATCACTTTGGAAAATTGGTTAAATTCTCTAAGCTTCAGTTTCTTCAGTTGTAAAAGAAGAATAACAAAGTGTACTATAAAGATTAGAGAAAATACATTATGAATGCTTGGCCCCATAAAAGTAGTTTCTATTGGGCAAGCTAGTGTCAACTTGGAGATCTTTGAATGTCTCCCAAAAGTGTTAAATTAAAAAAAATGTACTTTGATCTCATTTTAATAAGCTGGGAGGTGAATGCAGTGTTTATGAGGATTAATTTATGAGTTGGGTATAGGTTGAATTGGGTTTGGGGTGACAATAAAGAAAAGAGCCAGAGATATGGAGGACAGTCGAGAGGTTATTGTAATGAATTATAAATTGATAGGTACATGAACCAAGGGAACATAAGGCAGTAATGTACAACTATTAAGAACAAACCATAAAAATGATTAGAAGACTTTCAAGAATGGTCCAATTCAGCAGTTTACCATGAAAATTTTATTTTTCAAATAGTCTATTTAATTCAATAATGGTGGGTGCTAAAAGATGTGCAAGGTGTCCTCTTTTCCCCTGGTTAATAAAATAATACACTGCAAAATGCAGTACAATTTCAGAAGTTTAATCTTCAGTAAAATCTTACTGTATATATGGCTACTAATTTTGTAGAGTCTGCATCTCTGCAAATAGAGAGTGGTGTAAAATAGGGATTTTACTTCATTTGATCATTTAAGAAAAGTCTTATTTTAGAGTATGTACTCAGGTAAAAACCCATATGCAGTCATGATCATATCTGAGACAAGATTATAAAATTAAGTAGTCTGTTTTCAAATGTTTTAGAGTAATAACCATAAAAACTGAAAGGTCTTAAAATACAAAAATGGATTTATGGATTAGAGGTAGAAATTAAGAAAAGAGAAACCAAATTGAAATATCCTAAAATCCTTGCACGTCAAGGCTGTACATTGTCACCCTGCTTATTTAACTTATATGCAGAGAACATCATGAGAAATGCTGGGCTGGAGGAAGCACAAGCTGGAATCAAGATTGCCAGGAGAAATATCAATAACCTCAGATATGCAGCTGATACTACCCTTCATCCAGCCCAGCGTTTCTCACGATGTACTCTGCATATAAGTTAAATAAG
>ML660772.1:4132739-4266194 GCA_007570785.1 Antilocapra americana
TCTTTTATGTGTCTATTCAGCACTCTGGAGTTTGCCCTGCTCCTGCTGAGTGCGCTTCCCCCGCCCCTTCTGCTCGGCTCTCTGTCATCCGCCCGGCGCAGTTGGGGAGTGCGGCTTCTCCCCTCCCCCGGCCCAACCGCTCGGCTTTCCCCACGTGCAGCTAAGCACGTCTTCTTAGGTGTGCAGAGCTCCGATCCGTTCAGAATCCCCAGTAGTCTTGGTTAGCACCTAGCTCTGTGCGCAATTTGGACGAGGAAGCCTCGCCAGGGCTGGGCTATGCCCGCTGGTCTCGGGCAGGGTTTGGGTCTGTCCGCAGCCCGAAGGCGCCCAGCTCCGCCCAGCCGGCCGCCTCCCTGCCGACTCCGCCTCACCCTTTGGTCTCGCTGAGGCTGGGTTATGCCCGCTGCACTCGGGCGGGGGCTGGGCCGGTCCACAGCCCACAGGCGCCCAGATCTCCTCGGCCGGCCGCCTCCCTGCCGACTCCGCACGCCCTTTGTTCTGTGCCACCCGGCCGGCCGCCTCTCTGCCGACTCCGCACGCCCTTTGTTCTGTGCCACCCGGCCAGCCGCCTCTCTGCCGACTCCACACCTCTCCTTGTTCTGCGTGGGCCTGGCAGGGGGGCTCTTCCTGGGGAAAGCTACTTCTCAGTCTATCTCCGGTTAGCCCCCTGGGTTGGGTCGCTCAGGCTGCTCCGTTCCCTGAACGCGTGGCCCGCCCCTCCCTGAGCAGTCTGCTTTGGCTAGTGGGGGGTGGGGCGTCCGCCGCCGCCGCTTCCCTGTGCCTTCCAGCCAGAAATGTAGCTTGCAGGGCTTAATTATTAATCTGCTTTTACTCCCAGCTATCTTGCTCTCCAAGATTCACCGCAAATCCACCCGAGAGAATGCTCCCTGGTATTCGGAAACGTTTCTCCTCTTTTTTTTTTTTTCCTCTTTATTCCAGACTCCCCTTCCGGGACGGATCCCCGCCCCCAACTCTGTCTCTCCCTTTACTTTTTTCTCTCTCTTTTTTCTTTTGTCCTACCTTCTCTCGTCGGCAATGGGCCGTCCCTTCAGATGCCCGATGTCCTCTGCCAGCATTTAGATCCTGTTTTATGGAGTTTGCGTGGTCTTTAAAAGTTCTTTTGGTGTATTTATTGGGGAGAGAGTGGTTTCCCCGTCCTATTCCTCCGCCATCTTAGTTCCCCCCTCCATGTCCATTTCTAACTGTTGCTTCCTGACCTGCATACAGGTTTCTCAAGAGGCAGGTCAGGTGGTCTGGTATTCCCATCTCTTGAAGAATTTTCCACAGTTTATTGTGATTGACACAGTCAAAGGCTTTGGCATAATCAATAAAGTGGAAATAGATGTTTTTCTGGAACTCTCTTGCTTTTTTTGATGATCCAGTGGATGTTGGCAATTTGATCTCTGTTTCCTCTGCCTTTTCTAAATCCAGCTTGAACATCTGGAAGTTCATGGTTCATGTATTGTTGAAGCCTAGCTTGGAGAATTTTGAGCCTTACTTTACTAGTGTGTGAGCTGAGTGCAATTGTGAGGTAGTTTGAGCATTCTTTGGCATTGCCTTTCTTTGGGACTGGAATGAAAACTGACCTTTTTAAGTCCTGTGGCCACTGCTGAGTTTTCCAAATTGCTGGCATATTGAGTGCAGCACTATCACAGCATCATCTTTTAGGATTTGAAATAGCTCAACTGGAATTCCATCACCTCCACTAGCTTTGTTTGTAGTGATATTTCCTAAGACCCACTTGACTTCACATTCCAGGATGTCTGGCTCTGAGTGAGTGAGCACACCATCATGATTATTTGGGTCATGAAGATCTTTTCTGTATAGTTCTGTGTATTCTTGCCTTCTCTTCTTTATATCTTCTGCTTCTGTTAGGTCCCTACTATTTCTGTCCTTTATTGAGCCCATCTTTGCATGGAATGTACAAAAGCTTGAACTACCTTAAACAATAAAAATAAATGTCAAGGATGGGACAGTTAGGGAGTTTGGTTGGGATGGGCATTAATACTTTGCTATATTTAAAATGGATAATCAACAAGGTCCTATTGTATTGCACATGGAAATCTGCTCAGTGTTATATGGTGCCTGAATGGGAGGGAGGTGTAGGGGAGAGTGGATACATGTATATGTATTGTTGAGTCCCTTCCCTGTTCACCTGAAACTATCACAACATTGTTTGTTAATTGGCTATACCCCAATACAAAAAATGGTCAAGGAATTAGAGGAAATATTAAAGAAAAGTTTGAGAAGGAACCTGGAAAGTTTTGTAGTTTTTGTAGCTACACGATTAATGTGACTCAGCTTTAGCTTGAGATACTTACCTGTTGTTATGTGTTTTTAGTTTGTTTTTGTGGAAGATAATGAAATTGGCCCAACTTGGATTAGAGGTCAATCTTAATTCAGTCAGCTGTGGCCTGGATTCAGGATCCTGTCATAGAAAGATAAGTCACCTTTCTTTTAGAAAAACTGGTGTCCCAGGTGCCAAGGACACTTTCTAAATCTAATAATTTAAACCACATACAACTTGACCTTTACAGAAGATGACCAGAGATAATAAATACTTAAATTTGGTAGCCTTAAATAAATATTCTAACCTTACAGTTTCTATTTCTCTAGGTAAAGCTTGAGCTGCCTTCTTGGTGTAGCCAGCACTGCATCCATCTCATAATCTGAAGTCAGAAGTCTTGAGTTGGAGGTAAGCTTGATATATGAACTTTTAACCTAAGGAATCACTTTGAGCAGTCCTTGTACATGACATATACAATGTTTTGTATTGGAAATTGTTTGTGTTGTTTACTTATTGGAATTATGATGTTTTAAAAAATTTTTCAAATGTAATCTTAACATCAAATACCAATTTAAGCAATAGAAACGGGGTTGCTTTGATTGAAGTAAGAAAAGATGCTACTGGCACTCCCACTGGCTTGGATTCTCTGCTTTCCCCTTATGGTGAGTGATCCTCAAAAATCCTTTCTAGAGATCCATATCACTGCAGAATATAATCTTAAAAAAAATCACTAATGTAGTACAATGAGCATGCATAAGATTTGGAATCAAAGCATCAGTTTTATAAAATGCTGACTCTAGCACATACTAACTTGGAGATGGACTAAATCACTTATTAATAAATTCTCCAAATCTTATAATAATCTATACCATCAAACGGTTCATTTATTAAATGCGATGTCAACTGTAGAAAACTCTACAATGTTATGTACAGTGTTAATTGATATTGTATTTGATATCTATTTACCCACCTTCTGAGAAAAACATCCAAACTGCCAGGTACTTTAATGGTATCCTGTTCCCCACTGACCACATTCTCAATTTTAAAACTTCCTTCTCCTTTACAGTAATTATGTTGGCCTCCAAGGACATATGAGTCAGTGACAATATATATCCTGAAAAAATATCAGCTATGTGATTATTTTGACATCATATAGCTTACTCTAAACATGCTAGTGGCTGTTTATCTTCTTCTGTGGTCCTAGAAGAGGGAGAAAGCATGAGCAGAGAGGAAGGCTCCTAAATCACTGATTTGATCCCATCCCAGGAATGTGCACAATCAAATGTGAAGAGCAAACTCAGTCTCCCTCTAAGGCTCCTCTGAGGGTTGTTCATGGAGGTACAGAAGGGTACCCAAGGGAGATGGAGACGAAAGCACCTTCTTGATAATATTCTCTTAAGAATGACTATAAACCATGAAATGAATGACAGACAAAAACTGCTTAAGTTGAGGCATACATTTTCACTCGATTTTGCATGCTGGCACTCTGGCAATGTATTTTAAGCTCAGCATTTGCTTTAAAAAAAAAAAAACTAAAAAACAAAAATTCTCATTCAACTAGTACGAAAGCCACTCTTCTCAAGACTGAAGCTTTTCTGTAGTGATGTTGTCTGTTTAGGTTTGAAGTCACTAGGGCTCTGGCATATACAGCTGGAATACTCTGTTTTTAAAGATATATTGTGTCTGTTGATAACAAAGGTCATGATGTAGACTTTTGCACTTAGAATCAGCATGAGAATGTGGGACTGTTCTTGCAGATCTTGGCTCCATCAGCAAATAAATTAAAATAAACTAGAGGCTTGAAATAGAAATAACCCTCCTTCCAAGTGTTTCATTTAGAGAATGACATCCTGTTTTCTTCAGAATATCATGGGTAATTCTGCATATGAATGAATTTTGCAACAGAAAAGGCCCAGCAAATGAAATACGCAAAATAACTTTTAGAATTTCAGGAGTCAGTAATAAAAATAAATGATGATGCTTTTCCGCTCAAAGTGTGAAGGAAATTGGAAATCTGAAATTTAGTTACATAAAGTTTTAAGATTTTTATAACAATTTGTGATAGCATGGTAAGCTGAGTTCTCTTTATAAGAGAATGTAGTATGTCTTTAGTACAATTTACCATTTATCTTATAAGGAAATTTTGACATAGTTTGCCTATTAGCTATTGAAGTCAGATCAATTTTCCAATTACAGTCATAAGTAGAAAGGTGTATATCAAAATAACTGGACTCAAAGCATCATTCACCTAGAAATACTTTGATTTGGCTCCCAACTGAGCCTGGAGAGGTGTTTACCTGACATACAAAGTAACTACAGTCAGAGTTGTAGAAACTGCTAGTTTTGTCAATAAAACCCCATTGCCATATTGAAAAAAGCACAGTGACATAATATGTTAATAACAATACATTAAATTTAAAAAATAAATTTCAATTTATAATCTTACATGTACATTTTCCATTATGTTGCTGCTAAAACTCACCTAGCAACTGGCCCCTGTCCAGCCCTAGTGCCTTTATATTGGATTTTACTACTCTTTTCTGTTTGAAAGGAATTGGTACCTTAGCTGACTTCATGTCTTGAGCACAGAAAAGATCAGGAGGGTTCTTTTATGTGTTTATATTGCCTACAATAAAAGGAGTTTTTTCAGACTTAACATCTTTTTAGGAAGAAGTGAAAGCTTACACTGGAAATGTCATGGCAGCTTTTGTGTTAAGATGATAATGATTAAAAAAATTATTATTTGGAACAATTTGAGTGTATAAGATTCGTGAGTTTATGTGAAATTGGTGTCAGAGATTGGCCAGATGTTTATTTGGCTTTTCCTCTTTCTTGAGTATAAATTATTTTCTAGCTCTTTTGACTATAAGTAGAATCGTAAGACTGGTTGCCATCCATGAAAAGTGAGCAGATATGATGTGTCACTTCTGGCAAAAGTCAGTTAAGGATTGCTCCATGATCTCATTCTTTCCTTGTTCTGTTGACCGGATGTGAATTTGAAGCTATATCTTAGAAATAGCCAAGCGTCAGTTGTACAGGCTCTCTGAAATTCTGTACCCCTTATAAAGAAAAGGTTTATTAGAACCTTTTCTTCTCACACTTTGGGGGGGACCATTTTATACTTTGGCATAAGCCAACAGCCACCAATTAACATTTTTTTTTTTATTTTACACACACATTTTTATTCATTAATAATGGTGACACATCATCTGGCATTAATTCGCAAATGAATGAATTAATCAGCACCATAAAACCAATCCACATTTCTGGATAAAGACAGCAAACTGAACACATGTGCCTAATACTGCTCCACCCCAAGACTCTCTAGAAGTGCAGTGAAGAAACCTTTTTAAAAGTATAAATCCTCAAAGCGGGAAGAACAGGAGAGGCGAAGACAACGCTCTGGAAGGTGGGAAGCACGTGGTCAGGGGTGGGACCAAGCAAACCCGGGGCCGTCCACCTCCGCTCCGGCCGGTGACCACCACGCTGGACAGAGTGGATCCACGTCACTCTCAAGAGTCAGGAAGGGAACCACCACGGAGGGTCACGACACACTCGGTCATGAGCAGCGTGAAGGACGCTGGAGACCTGGTACGGCATCACTTCCAGGTGTGTCTGTGAGGTGTCTCAGGGAAAGATGAGCAATCAGGGCACAGAGCAGAGAGAGACACCCTCACCCACATGCGTGGGCATCGTCTGGGCCACTGAGGACCCCGTGGCAGAAGAAGGCAAAGGATGGGCATCTAGGTTGCAACCTAGATGCCCATCAACTGACAAATGGATAAGAAAGCTGTGGTACATATACACAATGGAATACCACTCAGCATCAAAAAAAAATTTCATTTGAAGCAATTCTACTCAGATGGACGAAACTGGAGCCCATCATCCGGAGTGAAGCAAGCCAGAAGCAAAAACAACAATACAGTATATTAACGCATATACATGGAATTTAGAAAGACGGTAACGAGAACCCAGCATGCGAGACAACAAAAGGAACGCAGATGTATAGAATAGACTCGTGGACTCTGTGGATGAGGGCAAGGGTGGGATGATATGGGAGAATGGCATTGAAACATGTTAATTATCATATGTCCAATCAATCGCCAGCCCAGGATTGATGCTCGGGGCTGGTGCAGCGAGACCCCCCGGGGGGAGGGAGGAGGGTGGGAGGAGGGAGGGGGGTTCCGGAGGGGGAGCACACGCAAACCCACGGTAACATCATGTCACTGCATGGCAAAACTAACAAAAAAAAAAAAAAGAAGAAGAAGAAGACAAAGGAGGGGCAGCTCCCTCTGAGCTGGCAGGCCCGTCTCTCCTGCTCCTGGCCTCGGGCATTCACGCTGCTGGCTCCTCCTCCTCGATTCATATTTCAAAAGTCTGCAAATCTAACGAGACAACTCAATTCCACCTAAGAGCACCACAAAGCTCTAACATACGCGATTCTATTTTGAGCTCTAGGCAAATCAGTGTTGGGAGAAAAGGTCAGGACTCCCATTTGCTATCTGCTCAATCCACGTGACCGACAGGAGCTGAGTCTCTGAAACATCTTGAAAAACATGAGCCGTGATGAGATCATTCTCACGCTGTCCAGGCATCTGGTCACCACAGCCGGAAAGAACAGTCTGGGGGACTGAGGACCTGTAATTTAGCCCCACTGGCTTCTCTTATCCCAAGAAGCCCTCATCTGATGCCACAGTTTCATGCATGTCTTCAGCTGACTTTCAGACTTGACCATACATCTCTCTACACCAGCTTCACCCCCCGGAACCTCCCCGTTAACAGAGGGCAGAGGGCGTAGACCTGCCAGACACGTTCCTTCTCGTCACCTCCTTGGGCATGCTGTGCAATGAACTGATCTGGAAAGTTCAAAGCACAATACATGGAACCCAGTATTTCCTGACCTTTAATAAACTGGATTATTTTTGAATGTTCATTGTAGGCACTCACTTTCGGCCAATGAACTTTTCCGTGTTCACACGAAACACCTCCCACTTCTTGCAAGAACGTGGTGTACCTTGTGCGTGCACGTGTGCTCAGTGTGTCCGACTCTTTGTGACCCCATGGACTGCTGCCACCGGGCTCCTCTCTCATGGCATTTCCCAGGCAAGGACACTGGAGTGGGTTGCCAGGTGGCCATTTCCTTCTCCGGGGGATCCTGACTCTGGGATCGACCTCGTGTGTCCTGTGTCTCCTCGTTGGCAGGCAAGTTCTTTACCACTAGTGCTTCCCAGGCTAATGCAGGCTCAAGCAGAAAAAGAATTCCTTGTAGGAAACGTTTCCTGCAGGCTGTGTCCTAGTGCTGTGCATCGGCCCAACAGGCTGAGAGCAGGCAGCCCCTGAGTGGAAGGAGAAGGGAGCTCGGGCAGGGAAGCTGAGGCAGACAGAAGGAAGCTGCGGGGCGGCCGCTCCCCCTAAAGTCCTGTCCAGCAGGCAGGTAGTTACGTGACGTGCAAGAGAAGGGGAAATACCAAACGTGACAGGTGGGAACCTGTGGTTTGCTCTGGCTGTAAAGGTAAAGCCACTCAGACACACCGTCAGCTTCCTGCCTCCAATCCTTTTACATAAACCACATTAAAAAATAATGATCCTCAGGTTCAGCTCGAAGATATTGAAAAATCACTTGTTCCATGAACCTTTCCATCAGGTCCCAGTCTTCAATTATTCCATGTCTTATTGGCCACTTGCTGGCGTACGTGGGTTTGTCTATGGCTCCGTCCCCTATGAAGAAGTCTAGGTCGTCAACTCCCCTCAGCACCCTCCTCTGGGCTTGGTCCACCACCTTTGCCGACTCCCTGATGGTGATACATGAAGGGATAATGAACTGTGGCTCTGTGTTGCCTGCGTAGCCAAGCTTGGTATACCTGAGGAACAGGTATTTCTCTTCTTCCTTGATGACAGGAATTACATAACTGACGACTCTCTGGTAATCTTGTCAGACAGGAAGGCCAAGCTGGAGGCCAACCACCGCAGTACTGGCCTACAGTTTAAGATGATTTTCCAGGCCTGTTCTTTTCTTCGGTCCTAGTTATTTTTATCTGTAGCTTATCCCTTTTTATCCTATTTTGAGGCAAAGGTCAATCCAACATCACTAGGGTCCGGTGCCGCAGTCCACCACGCAGGGAGGCAGCGAGCCCGCCATGCTTGGCCCGCGCGGCCGGCCGGGAGGCGCCCCCGATCGCCGGCCCACTCGCAGCCCGGTGCCCGGGAGCCTCACCAATTAACATTTATATTGGCACTCATCCAAAATTTTAGGGTTGTTGATTATACAGCTAACATTACTTACCTGATTAATAATACTCAGAGAGAGGTAATAGTACTTGTGATTAAAGAAGGCAATTGTGAATCAAAAAACATAGGAGGTAGGTAGGAACTAGGAATGACTGGGAATTGAATATAAGAGTATCAATATTTCAGAAGTAATAACAACTGTCTCAGTTAAGTAGTGGTAATATCAATTAAGACAAATTATACTGGAGTCAAAGTTAATTGCTTCGGTTGTCACAGTGAGCAAATACAAAAAAGTTTAAATGCTGAGATCAAAGTGTTTCCTTGGTCAAATGTTTCAAAAAAGGAAAACTGATAAGACACAAAGTCCTCATCTCCTAGGAGACAGGTCTTTTAAATGATACCGATATCTGGTGACCTTGCCCTGCAACAGCTTGAAGCAGGATTTCGGTTCCTAGCCAGAGACTGAAGTCCAGCCACGGCAGTGAGAGCACTCAGTCCTAGCCACTAAGCCAAGAGGGACTGGTAGTCAATGACAAGGCCCTCATCTGTTTGCTGTGTAGAAATAAATTTCCACATCGAGACAGTAAGTAGAGAAACAAGCAAAGTACTTATTCAGAGGAAAAAGGATATGTGTGGATGGACACATGGATGGGCTCGGAGAGTCACATCCTCATGGTAGTTTGAACCACTTTTATGGGGCATTTCTTCCAGGTTTCCTTTGGCCAATCATCTTGCTTTGCCTGGTTCTGAGTTCATATTTGACATTACTTTGAGTCCTCCTATGGGGGCATGTGCATTTCTTAGCCAAGATGGATTCTAGCAAAGAGGCTTATGGATAGGATGACATCACTTACTATGAAATGATGCCACCTCTCTTGACTTCCAAGGAGTCTTTCTATACATGTGTAGTCAGGAAGGTCCCCTTGACTTTGGAGAATATGTGGTCTTTTATCTCTTATCAAGGACTAAGCTCCTCTCTCGCTCCTGCTATTTTGGGATATCTGTCCACAGGGGACTAATTCTGGCTGCTTAGCCAGGTCCTTCTATATCCTGCATCAATAATATTATCATAAAATGCTAGCGAGGTTGCTTACAATTTTAAGAGTGCTAGCAGAACAGGTCAACATATCATGATATTAGGGCAATGATTTTGAAATAAAGGTAGAACGAAATTGGGAATGGATGATAGATATATTTTGAGACTCAAACTAGGCTTCAAAAAGCAAAACTCATTGAACAAAAGCTAATTATTAATAACAATTTAACAAATACTTGCTACTGAAAACTCACTGATCTTTAGACTTTATTCTCTGTTTGGGATATGGGTGCCTACACCCTACATTTTAATCAGTTTAAACATTACAATAAATGTCAGCCTGATGTCAAGAGTCTTCAGTTTGAATCTCCAAAGGAAAAGAATCCTAATCCTGTATTTTGACAAAAAAAACAGTCAATGGATAAGTTAGATCCTTGGCTAGTGGGATTTGGTATTCTTTAAACTTCTAGTAAGAATACTGCAAGCATCTTAAAAGCATGTAACTCATATTGCTGGAGCCATGCTGTTGGTAAATCATGTCCAGCTCTTTAGTGACCCCATGGCCTGTAGCCCATTAGGCTCCTCTGTCTATGGGATTCTCCAGGCAAGAATACTGGAGTGGGTTGCCATTCCCTTCTCCAGGGGGTCTTCCTGACCCAGGGATCAAACCCAGGGCTCCCACATTGTAGGCAGAGTCTTTACCTTCTGAGCCAGCAGGGAAGCCATTAGTCACCATAAACCTCTGAGTAGAGTTCCCTGGTGATATAGAATAGGTTTGCATTAGTTATCTGTCTCATATATAGTATTAATAGTGTGTATACATCAATTCTAACTCCCAATTTGTCCCACCCCCCTTTCCTCTTTGGTATCCATGTATGTGTTCTCTATCTCTGTGCCTCTTTCTGCTTTGCATATGAGATCATCTATACCATTTCCCTATATTCCACATATATACATCAATATATTATATTTGTTTTCTTCTTTCTGACTCCCTTCACTCTGTATGACACTCTCTAGGTCCACCCATGTCTCTTCAAACGACCCAGTGTCATTCCTTTTTATGGCTGCATAATATTCCATTGTGTGTATGTACCATATCTTCTTTATCCATTCCTCTGTTGATGGACATTTAGGTTGCTTCCATACTTGGCTATTGTAGCACTGCAGTAAGCATTGGGGTGCATGTGTATTTTTGAATTATGTTTTTCTTGGTATATGCCCAGTAGTAGCATTGATGGGTCATGTGATAGTTCTATTTTTAGCTTTTTAAGGAACCTCCATACTGTTCTCCATAATGACTGTATGAATTTACCTTCTCACAAGCAGTGTAAGAGGGTTCCCTTTCCTCTATACCCTCTCCAGCATTTATTGTCTGTAGACTCTGATGATGGCCATTCTGACCAATGTAAGGTGATACCTTATTGTAGTTTTGATTTGCATTTCTCTAATAATTAGTGACGTTGGGCATCATTTCATGTGTTTACTGGCCATCTGTATGTCTTATTTAGAGAAAAGTCTACCTAGGTCTTCTGCCCAGTTTTTTATTTTTGTTTTTAAATCTTGAACTGCATAAGCTGTTTGTAAATATTAGAAATTAATCCTTTCTCAGTTGCTTCATTTGCAAATATTTTGTCCCATTCTGTGGCCTGTCATTTCATTTTGTTTATGGTTTTCTTTGCTGTGCAAAAACTTTTGAGTTTAATTAGGTCCTGTTCATTTTTATTTTCATTACTCTAGCAGGTGGGTCAAAAAGATCTTGATGCAATTTATGTCAAAGATGCAATTTATGTTCTGCCTATATTTTCCTCTAAGAGGTTTATATTGTCTGGTCTTACATTTAGGTCTTTAATACATTTTGAGTTTATTTTTTGTGTATGGTATTACGGGTTTCTAATTCCATTCTTTTATTATATGAAATTGTCTAGTTTTCCCAGTGTCACTTATTGAAGAGACAGTCTTTCCTCTGTTTGTGTTTTGCCTCCTTTGTCATAGATTAGTGCCATAGGTGTATGGGTTTATCTCTGGGCTTTCTATCCTGTTCCATTGATCTATATTTCTGTTTTGTGCAAGTATCTTATAGTCTTGATATTATATAGTCATGACTATTAATATAGTCTTGATATTATATAGTCATGACTATTAATATAGTCTTGACTATTATAGCTTTGTAGTATAGTCTTAAGTTAGGGAGCCTGATTCCTCCAGCTCCATTTTTCTTTCTCAAGATTGCTTTGGCTATTCGGAGTCATTTGTGTTACTGTACAAATTGTAAATTTTTTTCTTCTAGTACTGTGAAAAATGGCATTGGTAATTTTTTAGGGATTGTATTCAATCTGTAGTTTGCTTTCGGTAGTATAGTCATTTTCACAATACCAATTCTTCCAATCCAAGAATATGGTATATCTTTCCACTGTTTGTATGTTTGATTCCTTTCACTAGTATCTTATGATTTTCTGTGTACAGGTTTTTTGGCTTCTTAAGTAAGCTTCAGTTCAGTTGCTCAGTCGTGTCCGACTCTTTGCAACCCCATGAACCACAGCACACCAGGCCTCTCTGTCCATCACCAGCTCCTAGAGTCCACCTAAACCCATGTCCATTGAGTCGGTGACGCCATCCAACCATCTCATCCTCTGTCATCCCCTTATTCTCCTGCCCTCAATCTTTCCCAACATCAGGGTCTTTTCAAATGAGTCAGCTCTTTGCATCAGGTGGCCAAAGTTTTGGAGTCTCAGCTTAGGTATTCTTTTTGTTGCAATGGTAAATGGAATTGTTAGCTTGATATCTCTTTCTGATCTTTTGTTGTTAGTGTGTAGGAATTCAAGAGACTTCTGTGTATTAATTTTGTATCTTGGAACTTTACCAGATTCATTGGTTAGCACCAGTGTTTTCTGGTGGCATCTTTGTGATTTTCCATGTATAGTATCATGTCATCTACAAACAGCTGACAATGTTACTTCTTTTCCAATTTGGATTCCTTTTATTTCTTTTTTTCTCTGATATCCATGGTAGGACTTCCAAAACTATATTGAAATATAATAGTGGCAAGAGTGGACACCCTTGTCTTATTCCTAAACTTAGAGGAAATGCCTTTAATTTTTCATCATTGAAAATAATATCTACTATGGGTTTGTCATATATGCCCTTTATTATGTTGAGATAGGGTTCCTCTATGCCCACTTACTAGAGAGATTTTTAAATCATAAATTGATGTTGATTTCTGTTGAAAGCTTTTCCTGCATCTACTAAGATAATCATATAGTTTTTATTCTTTAGTTTGTTAATATGGTGTATCTGATTGATTTGTGTATGCTTAAGAATCCTGTATCGCTGGGATAAATCCCCCTTGATCATAGTGTATGATCCTTTTAATGTATAGTTGGATTTGGTTTGCTAGTATTTTGTTGAGGATTTTTGCATCTATGTTACCTGGTAGCTCAGACTGTAAAGCATCTGCATACAATGTGGGAGACCTGGGTTTGATCCCTAGGTCAGGAAGATCCTCTGGAGGAGGAAATGGCAACCCACTCCAATACTCTTGCCTGGAAAATCCCATGGATGGAGGAGCATGGTAGGCTACAGTCCATGAGCTTGCAGAGAGTCAGACACGACGGAGCGACTTTACTTTGACTTTCATCAGTTATACTGATGAATTATACTGGCCTATAATTTTCTTTTTTTGTGAGACCTTTTTCTGCTTTTGGTATCAGGGTGATGGTGGTCACAAAGAGTGAGTTTGGGAGTGTTCCTCCCTCTGCAGTTTTTTTGGAAGGATAGGTATTAGCTCTTCTCTAAATGTTTGATAGAATTTGCCTTTGAAGCCATCTGGTGCTAGACTTTTGCTTGTTGGAAGATTTTTATTCACAGTTTCAATTTCATTACTTGTGATTTATCTGTTCATATTTTCTGTTTCTTTCTGGTTCACTCTCAGAAGGTTGTACTTTTCTAAGAATTTGTCCATTTCTTCCAGGGTGTCCATTTTATTGGCTTGGCTTCCCCTGGTGGCTCAGTGGTAAAGAATCCACCTGCACTATGGGAGACCTCGGTTTGATCCCTGGGTTGGAAAGATCCTCTGGAGAAGGGAAAGGCTTCCCACTTCAGTATTCTGGCCTGGAGAATTTCGTGGACTATATAGTCCATGGGGTTGCATAGAGTCAGACACGACTGAGTGACTTTCACTTTCATAGTTGCTTGTATAAAATATAAATTTCACAGTGCATTATTTAAAAAATTATGATAATAAACTTGCATTAATAATACACACGATTGAAACAGAAAACTTAAAGAGCAAAATGTGACATAGTGACAACTGTAAGTTGTATAATGAACATTAAGCTCTTAACTTTGCATTGTGATGTTAATTGTATCACCCTCTTAAAACATTGATACATCTCTGGTCAATCACATTCAGATAACAAAAGATACATTAATGTGTCTCTGGTCAGTGATGTGTTAAGATAAAGGTAGAGTATTGATTTGTTCATGCTATATCAAGCCAACTGTACTCAGGAATCAAAAGTATTCATTGTTAAACCCCTGATTTGGTGGGTTTCAACTACAATGAACTGGCACATGCTCCAAGAAGGGTTATTTGGAATGGTATAAAAGTTTTAGTGAGGGACGATGGAGGCTCCATCCTAAACTGAAGTGGTCCCCATGCACTTCAACTTCATCTCTTGTAACGGAATATTCCTTCTGAGGCAGAGGGCCTAACATTTACACCTGAGACATTTCAAGGACTCTGGATGCAGTTGCTGTCTAGCTAAAGGCTATACTACTTTATTTGTGTGCTTTGAATTTATGTGAACTCGGTACATTTGGAATCCTGTGAATCTTTCTTATTCCAGCTAAGGAAAGATAGAAATTGAGTCAGTAGTTGCATAACACTCAGGGCTTATATTTAATGTATTTAACTTTTTAAAAATATGTTTTTCTTATGGAAAACAAATCATGTATAATCGTGTGCTATTTTCCCAATTAAAAACAATCCCCCCCCCAAAAAAAAACAATCCCAAGGGCTGTGTTCTTCAGGAAGTTTGCAATGAGATACAAAGATAGTGTATTCCCACTAACCCCTTGCCCATGACTGACTGTGAAAGCTGTCATCTATGGTATTTGCATAGAATCATTAAACCCCCTCTCCCATCCCCTTTCTCTCTACGCCTCCTTCCTCTCTCTCCTCTCCCTCAGTCTGTCTGTTTTGTCTCTGTTGGGGCTTCCCTGATAGCTCAGTTGGTAAAGAGTCCAACTGCATTGCAGGAGACCCCAGTTTGATTCCTGAATCAGGAAGATCCACTGGAGAAGGGATAGGCAACCCACTTCAGTATTCCAGGGCTTCTTTATGGCTCAGCTGGTACAGAATCCGCCTGCACTGTGGGAGGTCTGGGTTCGATCCCTGGGTTGGGAAGATCCCCTGGAGACGAGAAAGGCTACCTACTCCAGTATTCTGGCCTGGAGAATTCCATGGGCTGTATAGTCCATGGGATTGCAAAGAGTCGCAAAGAGACTGAGGGATTTTCATTTTCTTTGATTTTCAGGCCACCAAAAATAGAGGAGTTAGGTGGACATCTTTTCATAATCAAATTGTATTAGATATTAACCCATACTTTTATATAGATTACTAGTAAATGCTAATTGATTACATTCCACTGTACAGAGACATGATAGTTCTATAGGATGGAAAAGTCACCTCAATAGCAGTTTACACATAGTTTTCTAAATTTTATAATTTAAATTCCTCCTGCATCAACAGTTAACTTGAACTTTTATAATTGCAATAACATAAAGTGTTAGAATAAGGGGAGAGATTATAAAACTTCTACTTTTAATATCATTTCAATTGATTAATACATCCTTTAATGTGCCCATCTTTGCATGACAAGTTCCCTTGAAATCTCTAATTTCTTGAAGAGATCTCTAGTCTTTGCCATTCTGTTGTTTTCCTTTATTTATTTGCACTGATCTTTGAGGAAGAGTTTCTTATCTCTTAATGCTATTCTTTGGAACTCTGCATTCTGATGGGTATATCTTTCCTTTTCTCTTTGCCTTTAGCTTCTCTTCTTTTCTCAGCTATTTGTAAGTCCTGCTCAGACATTTTGCCTTTTTGCATTTCTTTTTCTTGGCTATGGTCTTGATCACTGCCTCCTGTAAAAAGTCATGAACCTCCATCTATAGTAGGGACCTAACAGAACCAGAAGATATTAAGAAGAGGAGTCTAGAATACACTGAAGAACTATACAAAAAAGATCTTAATGACCCAGATAACCACAATGGTGTGATCACTCACCTAGAGCCAGACATTCGGGAATGCAAAGTCAAGTGGGCCTCAGAAAGCATCACTATGAACCAAGCTAGTCGAGGTGATGGAATTCCAGTTGAGCTATTTCAAATCCTAAAAGATGATGCTGTGATAGTGCTGCACTCAATATGCCAGCAAATTTGGAAAACTCAGCAGTGGCCACAGGACTGGAAAAGGTCAGTTTCATTCCAATCCCAAAGGCAACGCCAAAGAATGCTCAAACTACCTTACAATTGCACTCATCTCACACGCTAGTAAAGTAATGCTAAAAATTCTCTGAGCCAGGCTTCAGCAATACATGAACTGCAAACTTCAAGATGTTCAAGCTGGTTTTAGAAAAGCAGAGGAACCAGAGATCAAATTGCCAACATCTGCTGGATCATCAAAAAAGCAAGAGAGTTCCAGAAAAACATCTACTTCTGCTTTATTGACTATGCCAAAGCCTTTGACTGTGTAGATCACAACAAACTGTGGAAAATTATTAAAGAGATGGGAATATCAGACCTGCCTCCAGAGAAATCTGTATGCAGGTCAAGAAGCAACAGTTAGAAATGGACATGGAACAACAGGCTAGTTCCAAATTGGGAAAGGAGTATGTCAAGGTTGCAGATTGTCACCCTGCTTTTTTAACTTATATGCAGAATACATCACGTGAAATACCAGGTTGGATGAAGCACAAGCTGGAATGAAGATTGCCAGGAGAAATATAAATAATCACAGATACACAGATGACACCACCCTTAAGGCAGAAAGTGAAAAAGAACTAAAGAGCCTCTTGATGAAAGTGAAAGTGGAGAGTGAAAAAGTTGGCTTAAAGCTCAACATTAGGAAAACTAAGATCATGGCATCTGTTCCAATCACTTCATGGCAAGTAGATGGTGAAACAATGGAAACAGTGAGAGACTTTATTTTGGGGGGCTCCAAAAATCACTGCAGATGGTGACTGCAGCCATGAAATTAAGAGATGTTTGCTCCTTGGAAGAAAAGCTATGACCAACCTAGACAGTATACTAAAAAGCAGAGACTTTGCCAACAAAGGTCTGTCTATTCAAAGCTGTGGTTTTTCCAGTAGTCATATATGGAGGTGAGAGTTGGAGTGTAAAGAAACCTGAGTGCTGAAGAGTTGATGTTTTTGAGCTGTGGTGTTAGAGAAGACTCTTGAGAGTCCCTTGGACTGCAAGGAGATCCAAGCAGTCCATCCTAAAGGAAATCAGTCCTGAATGTTCATTGGAAGGACTGATGCTGAAGCTTAAATTCCAATACTTTGGCCACCTGATGCAAAGAACTGACTCAATAGAAAAGACCCTAATGCTGGGAAAGATTGAAGGCAGGAGGAGAAGGGGACGAAAGGGGATGAGATGGTTAGATGGCATCACTGACTCAATGGACATGAGTTTGAGTAAGCTCTGGGAGTTGATGATGGACAGGGAGGCCTAGCATGCTTCAGTCCATGGGGTCACAAAGAGTCAGAGATGACTGAGTGACTGACCTGAACTGATCATTACATCTTGTTTCCCACTGAAACTGAAAAAAGGATATAATTATTTTGCTTGTTAAAAGGCAGTAGATACCCTTTCATTTGGATAAGAAAAATAATTTTGCTGCTATTTAGTTACAGATGTTTTATGTATATTTTTAATAAGGGGCATGGCTATGTAATCTTTATTACCCATTTATTATACTAAGGAGGATATTAAAATAATCCAGAAAAAATGTCAAAGTGTTAAAATAATGTGCTTGAGGCAGGAAGATGAGAACAATAAAATTTAGGGGAAGGAAGGACAATGTCTACCTACCTTTTCCCCTTATTTTTCTCAAATGATGGTTATTTTAAAAACATTTATTTATTTGGATATGCCATATCTTGGTTGTGGCATATGGGATTTAGTTACTTGAACAAGGATTGACCCCAGGCCCCCTGCATTGGGAGTGTGGAGTCTTAGCCACTGGACCACAAGGGAAGTCCCAAATAATGCTTATTTGGATTTTCACATAAGCCACTTATAACAAACACAGAATTTGTGTGTTAGTTAATATTAATGTTCTGAATGACTTTTGTAGATTATTTGACTTTTCCCTTTTACAATAATCTAATGAAATAAAACAGCCATTAGCCAGTTACATAAAAAAAAAAGGAAATTGAGGGACAGGTTTGTTGAGTAACTTGCCCAAAGTAACATAAACAGGAAGAGGTAAAGCTGAAGTTAGGTCTCGGATGGTTTTCCTTTAAGACCATTGCCTCAGATTTCTGTACTTTCTGCTGTCATAGATCATTAGGATATTGGTAAATGCATATTCTGGTTACTAACCAATGGGTGATACCATAAAATCATGACCCTGCATTTGCTTCCATGATTTTAGTGTTTTGAATGTTGAGTTTTAACCCAGCTTTATCACTCTTCTCCTTCACCTTTATCAAGAGGCTCCTTAGTTCCTCTTCACTTTTACTTTCTGCCATGAGGGTGGTGTCATCTGCGTATCTGAGGTTATTGATCTCTCTGATGGCAGTCTTGATTCCAGCTTGTGCTTCATTCAACTTGGCATTTTGCATGATGTATTCTGCATATAAGTTAAATGAGCAGGGTGACAATATGCAGTCTTGATGTACTCCTTTCCCAATTTTTTAACCAGTTCATTCTTCCATGTTGGGTCTAACTGCTGCTTCTTGACCTGCATATAGGTTTCTCAGGAGGCAAGTAAGGTGGTCTAGTATTCCCCTCTCTTTAAGAATTTTCAAGTTTGTTGTGATCCACACAGTCAAAGGTATAGTCAATGAAACAGAAGTAGATTTTTTTCTGGAACTCTCTTGCTTTTTCTATGATCCAAAGGATATTGGCAACTTGATCTCTAGTTCTTCTGCCTTTTCTAAATCTAGCTTGAACATCTAGAAGTTGTCAGTTCATGTACTGTTGAAGGCTAACTTGATGGATTTTGAGCATAACTTTGCTAGCCTGTGAAATGAGTGCAGTTGTGCAATAGATTGAACATTCTTTGGCATTGCTCTTCTTTGGGACTGGAATGAAAACTGATCATTTCCAATCCTATAGCCACTGCTGAGTTTTCCTATTTGCCAGCATATTGAGTATAGCACTTTCACAGCATCATCTTTTAGGATTAGGAATATTTCAACTGGAATTCCATCACCTCGACTATCTTGGTTCATAGTGATGCTTTCTAAGGTCCACTTGACTTTGCATTCCAGGATATCTGGCTCTAGGTGAGTGATCACACCATTGTGGTTATCTGGGTCATGAAGATCTTTTCAGTATGGATCTTCTGTGTATTCTTACCATCTCTTCTTAATACCTTTTTGTTCTGTTAGGTCCATATTTTTTCTGTCCTTTATTGTGCCCCTCTTTGCATGACATGTTCCCTTGATATCTCTAATTTTCTTGAAGAGATCTTAGTCTTTCCAGGAGCTGACTGAGGCTCAGCTCATGAACTCCTTATTGAAAAATTCAGATTTAAATTGAAGAAAGTCAATTTTCCTAGGGAAAGCCACTAGGCCATCAGGTATGACCTAAGCCAAATCCCTTATGATTATACAGTGGAAGCGACAAATAGATTCAACGTCTTAAATCTGATAGATTGCCTTGAAGAACTATAGACAGAGGTTCATAACATTGTACAGAGGGGAGTGACCAAAACTCTCCCAAGAAAAAAGAAATGGAAAAAGGCAAAATGGTTGTCTGAGGAGGTGTTACTGTCTGAGAAAAGAGAAGTGAAAGGCAAAGGAGAGAAGGAAAGATATACCCATCTGAATGCAGAGTTCAAAGAATAGCATGGAGAAATAAGAAGTATTCTTAAGTGAACAATACAATGAAATAGAGGAAAACAATAGAATGGGAAAGACTAGAGATCTTTTCACCCCATACCTAGGTTAGCCTATGTGAATGAAATTACTTAGCATAGTCCTTTCCTAGACTGCCGCAGAAATTATGTGGAGTTTTTGAATGAGTGCTAATGTTAGGCTATTTTTTCATTATTCATCTTGTCAAACTATTCCTTTAAACAGTTATTAGACTATTTAGTCAGTGGACAGCAAAAAAAAAAAAGAAATGGTGTTCTTTGTCTGTAGTAATTGCTTTTTATCATGCTGTTGAATTTCCTTATTTTTTTTTCCCCCTTCCTAAATGACCCTTTGGAATATCCATAGGTTTTAAATCATTCAATTGTCATAGACTTCAATCTATTCCATTTAAAATTTCCAACATCACACCCCATTTAAAGATATCAAAATTAATTGATGGTTGATACATTTTCATCCCCAAAGTGTAGAAATGTAATACATTTTTGTGTTTTGATTTGCATTGAGTTGTATACTGCAATTTTACTGAATTTATTACATTTTAACAGTTTTTGGTGAAGTAGTTAAGCTTTTCTAAACATATGATTATATCATTCGAAAATGGGCAATCTTAATTTTTCCTTCTCAATTTGGATATCTTTTTTTCTTTCCTAATTGCTCAGGCTAGAACTTCTAATATTATATTGAAAAGAGTGGCAGAGTAGTGTCCTTATCTTTTTCCTGATCTTAAAGGAAAAACAGCTTTTCACCTTTGAGAATGATGATAGTAATGGTTTTGTAATGACCTTTACTATGTTGAAATATACTGCATTTATACCTAAGTGGCTGAGGATTTTTACATTGAAAGGAGGGGTGTTTTGTCAAATAATTTTTCTGCATACATTGAAATAATTATGTAATTTTTATTCTTTTGTTAATGTGATGATTATACTTACTCATTCCAGTTCCAGTTCAGTCACTCAGTCGTGTTCAACTCTTTGCAACCCCATGAATTGGCAGGCCAGGCCTCCCTGTCCAACACCAACTCCTGGAGTCTACCCAAACCCATGTCCAATGAGTTAGTGATGCCATCCAACCATCTCAGCCTCTGTCGTCCCCTTCTCCTCCTGCCTTCAATCTTTCCCAGCATCAGGGTCTTTTCAAATGATTCAACTCTTCACATCAAGTGGCCAAAGTATTGGAGTTTCAACTTTAGCGTCAGTCCTTCCAATGAACACCCAGAACTAATCTACCCTAGGATGGACTGGTTGGATCTCCTTGCAGTCCAAGGGACTCTCAAGAATCTTTTCCAACACCACAGTTCAAAAGCATCAATTCTTCAGTGCTCAGCTTTCTTTATAGTCCAACTCTCACATCCATGCATGATTACTGGAAAAACCATAGTCTTGACTAGATGAACCTTTGTTGACAAAGTGATGCCTCTGCTTTTTAATATGCTGTCTAGGTTGGTCATAACTTTCCTTCCAAGGAGTAACAGTATTTTAATTTCATGGCTGCAATCACCATCTGCAGTGATTTTGGAGCCCAGAAAATAAAGTCAGCCACTGTTCCCACTATTTCCCCGTCTATTTGCCATGAAGTGATGGGCCCGGATGCCATGATCTTTGTGTTTTGAATGTTGGGCTTTAAGCCACCTTTTTCAGTCTCCTCTTTCACTTTCATCAAGAGGCTCTTTAGTTCTTCACTTTCTGCCATAAGGGTGATGTTATCTGCATATCTGCTGCTGCTGCTGCTGCTAAATTGCTGCAGTCGTGTTCGACTCTGTGCAACCCCATAGATGGCAGCCCACCAGGCTCTGCTATCCCTGGGATTCTCCAGGCAAGAACACTGGAATGGGTTGCTATTGCCTTCTCTATCTGCATATCTGACGTTATTGATATTTCTCCCGGCAGTCTTGATTCCAGCTTGTGCTTCTTCCAGCCCAGCATTTCTCATGATGTACTCTGCATATAAGTTAAATAAGCAGGGTGACAATATACACCTTGATGTACTCCTTTTCCTATTTGGAACCAGTCTGTTGTTCCATGTCCAGATCTAACTGTTGCTTCCTGACTTGCATAAAGATTTCTCAAGAGGCAGGTCAGGTGGTCTGGTATTCTCATCTCTTTCAGAATCTTCCACAGTTTATTGTGATCCACACAGTCAAAGGCTTTGGCATAGTATAAAGCAGAGCAAATGCTTTTTATATCAACTGAATATTTTTTATTATGTTTCATTGAGGTATAGTTGATTTACAATATTATTAGTTTCAAGTGTATAAAAGTAATTCACAATTTTTACCGTATATAGTCTATGGAAAGTGATTATAAAATATCAGTAGTATCCATGTGCTGAATAATATGTTCTTGTCATTCATTTTATAAGCAATAGTTTGTGCTTTTTAATCCTCTACTGCTATCTTGCCCCTCCCCTGCTCCCTCTCACCACTGGTAACAACTAGTTTGTTTTCTTTATCTGAGTCTATTTTTGTTTTGTTATATTCGTTTGTTTATTTTTTAGATTCCATATATGAGTGATAACATGAGTTTTGTTTTTGGTTTATTTCACTAAGCATAATACCCTTCAGGTTCATCCATGTTGTCGCAAGTGGCAAAACTGCATTCTTGTTTTATGGTTAAGCAGTATTCCATTACATATATCATGTCTTTTATCCATTCATCTGTTGATGGACATTAAGATTGCTTCCATATTTTTTATATTATAAATAATGTTTCCTTGAACATTGGGATGCATATATCTTTTTAAATTTGTGTTTTAATTTTCTTCAGATATATATGCCCAGGAGTGAAATTGCTGGATTGTAGGGTAGTTATATTTTCAGTTTTTTGAGGAAACTCCATACTATTCTCCACAGTGGCTGCACCAGTTTACATTGCTACCAACAGTATTCAAGGGTTTCCTTTTCTCCAGATCCTCACAAATACTTGTGGTCTTTTTGATGACAGTCATTCTGACATGCATGAGGTAGTATCTTATTGTGTTTTTGATTTCCATTTTCTTATTAATGATGTTGATCATCTTTTCACATGCCTGTTGGTCATCTGTATGTCTTTAGCAAAATGTCCATTCAAATCTTCCACCCGTTTTTAATCAGGTTTTTTGACATTGAGTTGTATGAACTGCTTATAGTTGTTGGCTACTAATCCATTATCAGTCATATCGTTTGCAAATTTTTTCCTACTCAGTTTGTTTTCTTTTTGTTTTGTTGGTGGTTTCCTTTATGATACAGAATCTTCTAAGTTTAATTAGGTCTATTTGTTTATTTTTGTTCTGATTTCCTTTGCATAAGGAAACAGATAAAAAATCACTATGTCAAAGTGTGTTCTGCCTATATTTTATTCTAAGTGTCTTATGGTTTCCAGGTTTATGTTGAGGTATTAATCCATTTTGAATTTTTTGTTAGTTTATGGTGTGAGAAAATGTTCTATTTTCATTCTTTTACATATAGCTGTCCAGTTTTCCCAGCACCACTTATTGGGAAAAAAAAAAAACCTCTCCTTATGCTTTTTCTTGCTTCCTTTGTCATCATTAGACATAAGCACATGGATTTATTTCCGAGTTTTCTATAGTGTTCCATTCATCTACATACCTGCTTCTATTCCAGTACCATACTGTCTTGTTATTGAGGCTTGCTGCTGCTGCTGCTGCTAAGTTAATGTCAGTCATGTCTGACACAGTGCGACCCCACAGACGGCAGCCCATCAGGCTCCATCAGGCCTGGGATTCTCCAGGCAAGAAAACTGGAGTGGGTTGCCTCCTTCTCCAGTTAAGGCTTTCTAGTATAGTCGAAACTCAAGGGGCACAGTACTTCCACCTCTGTTTTCCTTTTTCAAAACTGTTTTGGCTATTCGTAATCTTTTGTGGCTCCATATAAGTTTTAAAATCACTTGTTCACTTTCTGCAAAAAAAAAATGCTATTGATTATTTTGATAGGGATTTCATTGACCCTATAGATTGCCTTGGGCAGTGTGATATTTTTAATAATTTCCAAACCATAAACTTGGTATGTCTTTCTATCTGTTGATGTTATCTTCAGTTTCTTTCATCAGCATCTAAGAGTTTTCTGAGTACAGGTCTTTTATCTCTTTAGATTTATACTTAGGTAGTTTATTCTTTGTGATGAGTTTACACAAATAGGGTTGTTTCCCTAATTTCACTTTGTAATAGCTCATTGTTAGTGTATAGAAATACAGCAGATTTTTGTATATTAATTTGTATCCTGCAACTTTACCAAATTCATTGTTAAGTTCTAGTAGTAGTTTTTTGGTGGGGTCTTTAGGATTTTCTTTGTATAATATTATGTAATCTGCAAACAGTGACAGTTTTATTTCTTCCTTCCCAATTTGTATTCCTTTTCCTTTACTTATCTGATTGCTGTGATTGTGACTTCTAGTACTATGTTGAATAAAAGTGATGAAAAGTGGGCATTTTTGTCTTGTTCCTGATCTTAGAGGAAATGCTTTTAGCCTTTCACCTTTGAATATGATGGTAGCTGTGGGTTTATCATATATAGCCTTTATTATGTTTAGGTATGTTCCCTCTATACCAGCTTTTTAGAGAGTTCTTACCATAACAGAATGTTGAATTTTATCAAAAGCCTTTTTTGTGCATATTGAGATGATCATATGATTTTTATTCATTTTGTTAATGTGATATATCACATTGATTTTCAGATATTGAATCATCCTTGCATAACTGGGGCAAATCGCATTTGATCATGGTGTATGACCCTTTAAACATATTGTGGATTTATTTTGCTAATGTTTTGTTGAGGATTTTTGCATCTGTATTCATCAGTGATACTAGCCTGTAGTTTTTGTTTTTTCGATACCTTTGTCTGGTTTTGGTATCACTTTTGGCCTCATAGTATGAATTTGGAAGCATTTTTTTCTCTACAAAGTGTTGGAATAGCTTGAAAAGGATAGGCTGTTACCCTTCTCTACACGTTTGGTAGAATTCACCTGTGAAACCGTCTTGTCCTGGACTTTTGTTTGTTAGGAGTTTTAAAAATTATGGATTCACTTTCATCCTCAGGATTGGTCTGTTCTTATTTTCTCTTTCTAGTTCAGTCTTGGGTGACTGAACATTTCTTTGAAATTGTCTGTTTCTTCAAGGTTTTCCATTTTATTGGCATTTGGTTCATAGTACTCTCCTATGATACTTTGTATTTCTCTGTCAGTTGCAACTTCTTTTTCATTTCTGATTTTATTGATCTGCACCCACCTGCCTCCTTTGGTTATGAGTCTGGCTCAAGGTTTATCAATTTTTGTTTGATCTTTTCAAAGAACCAGCTGTTAGTTTCATTCATCTTTTCTAGGTTTTTTGTTTTTTTTTGTTTTTGGTCCTCATTTCATTTGTTTCTGCTCTGATCTTTATGATTTCTTTCCTTCTTCAAATTTGGGGTTTTACCTGTTGTTGTCCTAGTTCCTCTGGAGTAAGGTTAGGTTTATCTGAGATTTTTTCTTATTTCCTGAGGTAGGCAGAGATTGCTCTAAGGTTCCTTCATTGAACTGCTTTTGCTGTATCCCGTATATTTTCATTTGTGTTTTCATTTTAATTTGTCTCTAGGTACTTTATTTTTTTTCTTTGATATGTTCAGTGATACATTGATTAGTAGCATAGTTTTTAGGCTGTGTTTGTGTTTGGGGCATATTTTTCCTTGCACTTGATTTTGATGCTCATTGCATTGTGGTCAGAAAAGATGCTTGATATGATTTCAGTTGTTTTAAAATTTTATTGGTGTTTGTTTTGTGGCTTAGCATATAACAGTACTGGAGAAGGTTCCATATACACTTAAAAAGAATGTGTATTCTACTGCTTTTAGCTGAAATGCTCTAAATTCATTTCATCTAATGTATCATTTAAGGCCAATATTTATTTCTGTTGGAAAGATCTGTCCATTGACGTCAGAGGGGTTTTAAAGTTCCTTATTGTGTTACCGTTATCTCCGTTGATGTCTGTTAATGTTTGCTTTGTGTATTGTGTATGCATGGGTGCTCAGTTATATCCAACTCTTTGTGACCACATGGATTGCAGCTTGCCAGGCTCCTCTGTCCATGGGATTGTCTAGGCAAGAGTACTGGAGTGGATTGCCGTTTCCCCTTCTACTGCATCCACCCAACCCAGGGATTAAGCCTGTGTTTCCTGCATTGGCAGGCAGATTCTTTACCACTGAGCCAGATGTTAGGATAGGCTTTATGTATTTAGGTACTCCTACTTGGGGGACATTTATATTTACAATTGTTTATCTTCTTGAATTGATCCCTTGATCATTATGTAATATCCTTCTTTGTTTCTTGTTATAGTCTGTGTTTTAAAGTCAATTGTCTTACATACATATTTCTTCCTTGGCTTTACTTTGATTTTCATTTGCATGAAATATCATTTTCCATCCTCACTTTCAGTCTAGGTCTTTCTTTAGATCTGAACTTAATCTCTTATATGTACCATGTATATGGATTTTGCTTTTGTATCTATTCAGTCGCTCTGTCTTTTCATTGGAGAATTTAATGAACTTACATTTAACATAATTAATATATGTGTATTTATCACCATTTTATTTATAATTTTGCAGTTGTTTTTTTAGTTATTTTTGTTTTCTTATTAATTGACTATCTTTAGTGTTATGTTGGATTCATTTTTCTTTTGTATGTGTATATTTTATAGAATTTTGGTCTGTGGTTACCGTGATGTTTATATATAGCAGTGTGCGTGTGATTGTTTTAAGTTGTTCCTCTCTTAACTTCATATACATTTTTAAAGCCATGTATTTTTACCCCTCGGCCCCTATGTATGCTTTTTGTTATCATATTTTGTGTATTTTTGCTTCATGTATCCCTCACTACATATTTCATATATTTCCTACTTTAGTCTTATAACATTTCAGCTAGCTTTGTATGTAGTTTACTTACTACCATTACTGTGGCTCAGATCATGAACTCCTTATTGCCAAATTCAGACTTAAATTGAAGAAAGTAGGGAAAACCACTAGATCATTCAGGTATGACCTAAATCAAATCCCGAACGATTATACAGTGGAAATGAGAAACAGATTTAAGGGAATATATCTGACAGACAGAGTGCCTTATGAACTATAGCCAGAGATTCTGGACATTGTACAGGAGACAGGGAACAAGACCATCTCCAAGAAAAAGAAATGCAAAAAAGCAAAATGACTGTCTGAGGAGGTCTTACAAATAGCTATGAAAAGAAGCCAAAAGCAAAGGAGAAAAGGAAAGATATACCCATCTGAATGCAGAGTTCCAAAGAACAACAAGGAGAGATAGAAAGTCTTCCTCAGTGATCAAGTGCAAAGAAATAGAGGAAAACAATAGAATGGGAAAGACTAGAGATCTCTTCAGGAAAATTAGAGGTACCAAGGGAACTTTCCATGCAAAGATGGGCTCAATAAAGGACAGAAATGGTAGGGACCTAACAGAAGCAGAAGATATTAAGAAGAGGTGTCAAGAATATACAGAAGAGTTATACAATAAACCTCTTCATGACCCAGATAATCACAGTGGTATGATCACTCACCTAGAGCCAGACATCCCTGAATGTGAAGTCAAGTGGGCCTTAGGAAGCATCATTATAGACAAAGCTAGTGGAGGTGATGGAATTCCAGTTGAGCTATTTCAAATACTAAAAGATGACACTGTGAAAGTGCTACACTCAATATGCCAGCAAATTTGGAAAACTGAGCAGTGGCCACAGGACTGGAAAAGGTCAGTTTTCATTTAAATCCCTAAAAAAGGCAATGCAAAAGAATGCTCTAACTACCGCACAATTGCACTCATCTCACACACTAGTAAAGTAATGCTCAAAATTCTCCAAGCAAGGTTTCAACAATACGTGAACTGTGAACTTCCAGATGTTCAGGCTGGTTTTTGAAAAAGCAGAGGAACCAGAGATCAAATTGCCAACATCTGCTGAATCATCAAAAAAGCAAGAGAGTTCCAGAAAAACATGTATTTCTGACTGTGTGAATCACAATAAATGATGGAAAATTCTGAAAGAGATGGAAATACCAGACCACCTGACCTGCCTCTTGAGAAAACTGCATGCAGGTCAGGAAACAACAGTTAGAACTGGACGTGGAACAGCAGACTGGTTCCAAATAGGAAAAGGAATACATCAAGGCTGTAAAATGTCACTCTGCTTATTTAACTTATATGCAGAGTACATCATGAGATATGCTGGGCTGGAGGAGCACAAGCTGGAATCAAGATTGCTGGGAGAAATATCAATAACCTCAGATATGCAAATGACACCACCCTTATGGCAGAAAGTGAAGAAGAACTAAAGAACCCCTTGATAAAAGTGATAGAGGAGAGTGAAAAAGTTGGCTTAAGGTTCAACATTCAACAAACAAACATCATGGCATCTGGTCCCATCAATTCATGGCAAATAGATGGAGAACAGTGGAAAGAGTGTCAGACTTTATTTTGGGGGCTCCAAAATCACTGCAGATGGTGACTGAAGCAATGAAATAAAAAGATGCTTACTCCTTGGAAGAAAAGTTATGACCACCTAGACTGCAGTACTCTTGCCTGGAAAATCCCATGGACAGAGGAGCCTGGTAGGCTGCAGTCCATGGGGTCACGAAGAGTTGGACACAACTGAGCGACTTCAGTTTCATGCATTGGGGAAGGAAATGGCAACCCACTCCAGTGTCCTTGCTTGGAGAATCCCAGGGACGGTGGAGCCTGGTGGGCTGCTGTCTATGGGATAGCACAGAGTTGGACATGACTGAAGCAACTTAGCAGCAGTAGATAGCACATTAAAAAGCAGAGACATTATTGTGCCAACAAAGGTCCATCTAGTCAAGACTATGGTTTTTTCTGATAGTCCTGTATGGATATGAGAGTTGGAGTGTAAAGAAAGCTGAGCAGTGAAGAATTGATGCTTTTGAACTGTTGTGTTGGAGAAGACTCTTGAGAGTCCCTTGGACTGCAAGAAGATCCAAGCAGTCCATACTAAAGGAAATCCGTCCTGAATATTTATTGGAAGGACTGATGCTGAAGCTGAAACTCCAGTACTTTGGCCACCTGATGCAAAGAGCTGACTCATTTGAAAAGACCCTGATGCTGGGAATGATTGAAGAGGGGAGGAGAAGTGGACGACAGAGGCTGAGATGGTTGGATGGCATCACTGACTCAATGGACATGAGTTTGAGTAATCTCTGGAAGTTGTGATGGACTGGGAAGCCTGGAGTGTTGCAGTCCATGGGGTCACAAAGAGTCGGACAAAACAGAGCAACTGAACTGAACTGAATGTATGTTTGCTTTTATCAATTAGATTTTCCCTTTCCTAATTTTCATGTTTCTAGTTGTGCCTTTTTCTTTATCACTTAGAGTGGTCCTCTTAGTATTTCGTATAAAGCTGATTTGGTTTTGCTGAATCATTTTCACTTTTGCTTGTCAGTAAAACTTTTGATCTCTCCATTAAATTTGAATGAGAGGCTTGCTGGGAAGAATATTCTTGGTTGTAGGTTTCTCCCTTTCATCACTTTAAACATTATCATGCTGCTGTCTTCTGTACTGCAAGATTCTGCTTAAGTCAGCTGCTTGTCTTATGTTAATTGTCTTATATATGTAACATGGATTTTACTTACTGCTTTTAATATTCATTTATCACTAATTTTTGCCATTACAATAAAAGTGTGTGTTTCTTGGTGTAGTCCACTCTGTTGTTCAATCTCTGTGTCATGTCTGACTCTTTGTGACATCATGGACTGCAGCATACCAGGCTTCCCTGCCCTTCGCTATTTCCAAGAGCTTGCTCAAACTCAGGTCCACTGAGTCAGTGATGCCATCCAACCATCTCATTCCTCTGTTACCACTTCTCCTCCTGCCTTTAATCTTTCCCAGCATCAAGGGACTTTTCCAAGGGGTCAGCTCTTTGCATCAGGTGGCCAAAGTATTGGAGCTTCAGTTTCAACATCAGTCCTTCCAATGAATTTTCAGGGTTGATTTCCTTTAAGATTAACTGGTTTCATCTCCTTGTATTTCAAGGGACTCTCAAGAGTCCTCTCTAGCACCACAGGTTGAAAGCATCAATTCTTTAGTGGTCAGCCTTCTTTATGGTCCAACTCTCACATCCATACATGACTACTGGAAAGACCAGAGTTTTGACTAGATGAACTTTTGTCAGCAAAGTGATGTCTCTACTTTTTAATACAATGTCTATGTTTGTCATAGTTTTTTTTTTCCCAAGGAGCAAAGCATCTTTTAATTTCATGGCTCCAGTCACCATCCATAGTGATATTTTACCTTAAGAAAATAAAATCTGCAACTGTTTCCATTGTTTCACCACCTACTTGCCAGGAAGTGATAAGCCTGGATGCCATGATCCTAGTTTTTTGAATGATGAGTTTTAAACCAGCTTTGTCACTCTCCGATTTTACCTTTATCAAGAGGTTGTTTAGTTCCTCTTTGCTTTCTTCCATTAGGGTGGTATCATCTACATATCTGACATTGTTGATATTTTCTCCTAGTAATCTTGATTCCAGCTTGTGCTTCATTTACCCTGGTGTTTCTCATGATTTATTTTGCAAATAAGTTAAAAAATCTAGGTGACAGTATACAGTGTTGATGTACTACACCTTTCTCAATTTTGAATCAGTCCATAGTTCGATATCCTGTTCTGTCTGTTGCTTGTTAACTTGTATACACATTACTCAGGAGGCTGGTAAGGTGGTTTGGTATTCCCTTCTCTTTAAGAATTTTCCACAGTTTGTTGTGATCCACACAGTCAAAGGCTTTAGTGTAGTCAGTGAAGCAGAACAGTTTTTTTTTAAAATTCCCTTATTTTTCTGTGATCCAACAGATGTTGGCAATTTGATCTCTGGTTCCTCTGCCTTTTCTAAATCTAGCTTGTACATCTGGATGTTTTCAGTTCATGTACTGTTGAAGCCTAGCTTGAAGGATTTTGAGCATTACTTTGCTAGCAAGTGAAATCACCACATTTGTGTGATAGTTTGAACATTCTTTGGCATGGCTCTTGTTTGGGATTTGAATGAAAACTGACCTTTTCCTGGCCTGTGGCTATTGCTGAGTTTTCCAAATTTGCTGGCATATTGAGTGCAACACTTTAAAAGCATCACCTTTTAGGATTTGAAATAGCTCAGCTGGATTTCCATCGCCTACATTAACTTTGTCCATAGTAATGCTCCCTAAGGCCCACTTGACTTAATACTCCAGGATGGCTGGCTCTAGGTGAGTGACTACACCATCATGATTATTCAGGTCATTAAGATCTTTTTTATATAGTTCTTCTGTGTATTCTGGCAACCTCTTCTTAATCTCTTCTGCTCCTGTAAGGTCCTTGCTATTTCTCTCCTTTAGTTCTCATCTTTATCTTTGCCTGAAATGTTCCCTTGATATCTTCAATTTTCTTGAAGAGATCTCTAGTCTTTCCCATTCTTTTGTTTTCCTCTATTTCTTTACACTCTTTACTTAAGAAGGCTTTTTTTTTTAATCTCCCCTTGCTATTTCTGTGACTCTGCATTCAAATGGGTATATCATTCCCTTTCTCCTTTGCCTTTCACTTCTCTCCTTTCTCAGCTGTTTGTAAAGCCTCCTCAGACAACCATTTTGCCTTTTTGCATTTCTTTTTCTTGAGGATTTTTTTGGTTACTGCCTCCTGTCCAGTGTTATGAACCTTCATCTATAGTTCTTCAGGTACTCTGTTTACCAGATCTAATCCCTTGAATCTATTTGTCACTTCCACTGTATAATCATAAGGGATTTGTTTTTGGTCACACCTGAATGGCCTAGTGTTTTCCCAATTTTCTTCCATTTAAGCCTGAATTTTGCAATCAGGAGCTCATGATCTGAGCCACAGTCAGCTCCAGGTCTTGTTTATGCTGACTGTATAGAGCTTCTCCATCTTTGACTGCAGAGAATGCAACCAGTCTGATTTCGGTATTGACAATCAGGTGATGTCCATGTAGAATCTGCTCCTACGTTGTTGGAAGTGGGTGTTTGCTATCTCCAGTGTACTGTCTTGGCAAAACTCTGTTAGCCTTTGCCCTGCTTCATTTTGTACTCCAAGGCCAAACTTGCCTGTTACTCTAGGTATCTCTTGGCTTCCTATTCTACCGTTCCATTTGCCTATGATGAAAAAAACACCTTTTTTCATGTTAGTTCTAGGAAGTCTTATAGGTCTTCATAGAACTGTTCTACTTCAGCTTCTTCAGCATAAATAATTGGGGCATAGATTTGGATTAACATGATGTTGAATGGTTTGTGTTGGGTACAAACTGAAATCATTCTGTAATTTTTGAGATTGTACCCAAGTACTGCGTTTCAGACTCTTGTTGACTATGAGGGCTACTCCATTCCTTATAAGGGAGTTTACAGTAGCAGTAGATACAATAATCATCTGAATTAAATTTGCCCATTCCCATCCATTTTCATTCACTAATTCCTAAAATGTTAATGTTCACTACTGCCATCTCCTGCTTAATCACATCCTGTTTGCCTTGATTCCAGGTCCCTATGTAATATTGTTCTTTACAGCATCAGACTTTATTTTTACCACCAGACTCTCCACAAATGGGTAATGTTTCTGCTTTGGCCCAGCCTCTTCATTTTTTTCTACTCTTCCGCAGTAGCATATTGGACACCTCCTGACCTGGAGGGCTTATCTTAAAGTTTCATATATTTTTGCCTTTTCATATTGTTCATGGCGTTTTCAAGGCAAGAATGCTGAAATGGTTTGCCATTCCCTTCTCCAGGGGACCACATTTTGCTAGAACTCTCCACCATGACATATCTGTCTTGGGTGGCCATGCACAGCATGGCTCATAGCTTCAGTGATTTTCTTAAGGCTTTTATCCATGTGATCATTTTTGTTAGTTTTCGGTAATTGTGACTTTTGTTCTAGAGGCCATGGGATTGTAATTTTTGCGTCTTTTGTCTGCCCTCTGATGGATGAGCATAAGAGGCTTGTAAAAGATGCTAGAGTAGAGGGATGTGCGCTCATCTTCTCCTGTAAGAACACCAAAATCACAACTAGGCGCTGAACAATCATTGATAGGAGGAGGCTGGAGCCCACCACAAAAAGATACCCCACATCCAAAGACAAAGGAGAAACTGTAGGAAAGGCGCCAGAGACCCTCGGATGTCACAAGCAAAATCTCGTGTGCAACCAGGACCCAGGGGAAAGAAGCAGTGTTCCCCCACAAAGACTGAGCCAGAATTGCCTGTGAGTGTTTCAGGGTCTTCTGCAGAGGCCTGGATCAGTGGTGGCTTGCTGCTGGAACAGAGGCACTGGCAGCAGTAGTCCTGGGGGGTGAGGAGTGTTGGCATAAGTACTTGGACTGCAGAAGCTTTGACTGGGCAGCCTCAGGCCAAACAACTAACAAGGAGGGAACACAGCCCCACCCATTAGCAGAAAATTGGTTTAAAGATTTACTGAGCAGGCCCTGCCCATCAAAGCAAGACTCAGTTTTCCCTACAGCCTGTCCCTCCCACCAAGAAGCTTGTGCAAGCCTCTTATCCTCATCCATCAGAGGGCAGACAATAGTCTTCTTTGGGTTGATTCTGTTTGAGACACATCCCAGTTCTGGATGTTTGTTTCCTTTCCCAGGTTAGGGAAGTTTTCAGCTAGTTTATGTTCAAGCATGTTCTCTGCCCCTTTCTCTTTCTTCTACTGCTGGTTACCCTATAATGAGAATATTATTATGCTTGGTATTATCCCACAGGTCTCTTAAAATGTCCTCATATCTTTTTATTCTTTATTCATTTTTTTTCTGTTCAGCTTCTTTGATTCCCACTACTCTGTGTCTTCCAGCTCACTCTATTCCTCTGTATCATTTAACCATTTAACCTACTGTTAATTTCGTCTAGTGTATTCTTCAGTTATTTTATTCCTCTCTGGTTGTTTTTATTTTCTGTTTATTGAGAACTTCTAACTTCTAGTCTTATGCCTCCATTCTTCTTTCAAGTTCTTTGACCATGTATATGATTCTTATTTTGAAATCTTTCTTGGGTAGATCACCTCGCTTTACTTCACTTAATTTTTCTTTTAGTGTCTTATCCTTTTCATTCATTGGAGCATATTCCTCTATCCCCTCATTTTTTCTAATTTGCTGCTTTTATTTCTATGTATCATGTATGTTGGTTATATTTCCTGACCTTGGAGGAATGGCCTTTTATAGAAGAAGCCATATGTGTCCAAGCAGCACGGTCTCTTCTCTAGTGATGCCCCTGTGTGGGCTGAGTGAGTCTGTCGTTGTGGTCTGACTACTGTGGGTTATCTGTCCAGCTACTTGCCTGGCCCTGCTTTGTGTAGAGGCTGATGACCAGTGTTTGGTAGGACTGAATCCCAAGCTGTATGGACCTGAGGACTCCTAGGGCTGGAAATGGCTCACCAGCAGGGAAAGCTGGGTTCTGCTGTAGGCGACTGGGGAGGGGGGCAGTGTTCCCACATCTATTGTTGGCCTGCTCTTGTGTGCGACTGGCTTCTGACATGGCTGGCTTTGGATTCCGGGGCATCCCAAAGCTTGTGCTGGCCCGCTGGCTGGCTGGCTGGCTGGATGCTGGTGAATCGGAGGTATTTCAGACCTGAAGTGGCATGCTTGTGGGCAGGCTGGAGTCTGGGAGTCCTAGAGCTCTGGTTGGCTCTGGTTGGCTGGGTCTTAAGAAGGATTTTCTTCCAAGGACCAAATATCTTTTAATTTTGTGGCTGCAGTCACCATCAGCAGTGATTTCGGAATCCAAGAAAGTACAGTCTGTCACTGTTTCCATTGTTTCCCCATATATTTGTATGAAGTGATGGGACTGGATGCCATGATCTTAGTTTTTGAATGTTGAATTTTAAGCCAACTTTTTCACTCTCCTCTTTCACCTTCATCAACAGGCTTTTTAGTTCCTCTTCAATTTCTGTCATGAGGGTGTTGTCATCTGCATATTTGAGGTTATTGACATTTCTCCTGGCAATCTTGATTCCAGTTTGTGCTTCATTCAGCCTGGCATTTCACAAGATGTACTCTGCATATAACAACAATATGCAGTGCTTATATATATATATATATATATATATAAAACACACACAAAACAGTACAACAAGCAGGGTGACAATATACAGCTTGATGTACTCCTTTCCCAATTTGGAATTAGTCCATTTTTCTATTTCCTGTTCTAACTATTGCTTCTTGATTTGCGTACAGGTTTCTCAGGAGGCAGGTAAGGTGGTCTGGTACTCCCATCTCTTTCAGAATTTTCCACAGTGTATTGTGAACCACTCAGTCAAAAGCTTTAGTGTAGTCAATGAAGCAGAAGTAGATGCTTTTTTGGAATTCCTTTGGTTTTCTGTGATCCAATAGATGTTGGCAATTTGATCTCTGGTCCTCTTTTCTAAATCCAGCTTGTGTATCTGGAAGTTCTCAGTTCACATACTGTTGAAGCCTAGCTTGGAGAATTTCGAGCATTACTTTGCTAGTATATGAAATGAGTGCAATTGTGCAGTAGTTTGAACATTCTTTGGCATTGCTCTTTGGGACTGGAATGAAAACTGACCTTTTCCAGTCTTGTGGCCACTGCTGAGTTTTCCAAATTTGCTGGCATATTGATTGAAGCACTTTCACAGCATCATCTTTTAGGATTTGAAATAGCTCAACTGGAATTTCAACACCTCCACCAGCTTTGTTTGTAGCGATGCTTCCTAAGGCCCACTTCACATTCCAGGATGTCTGGCTCTAGGTGATGATCACACCATCGTGGTTATCTGGGTTATTAAGACCTTTTCTGTATAGTTCTTTGTGTATTCTTGCCAGCTCTTCTTAATATCGTCTGCTTTTGTTAGGTCCATATCGTTTCTGTCCTTTCTTGTGCCCCCCTCTTTGTATGAAATGTTCCCTTGGTATCTCTAATTTTCTCTCTAGTGCTTCCTGTTGTATTGCTTTCCTCTGTTTCTTTGCATTATTCAGTTAAGAAGGCTTTCTTATCTCCTTGCTATTCTTTGGAACTCTGCATTCAGTTGGATATATATCTTTCCTTTCCTCTTGGCCTGTCACTTCTCTCCTTTCTCAGCTATTTGTAAGGCCTCTTCAGATAGCCAATTGTCTTGCTGCATTTCTATTTTGGGAGGATGGTTTTTGTCACCACCTCCTGTACAATGTTACAAACTTTGGTCCATTGTTCTTCAGGCGTTTTGTCTATCAGATACAACCCCTTGAATCTATTTGTAATTTCTACTGTATAACCGTAAGGATTTGATTTAAGTCATACCTGAATGACTTACCTACGTTCCTCAATGTAAGTTTGAATTTTGCAATAAGTAGCTCATGATCTGAGGCACATTCAGCTCCTGATCTTGTTTTTGCTGTCACTGGTAGACAGGGACATGTCGGTGGGTAGCTGTGGACTCATGGGGTCCTAAGGCAGCCTTCTTCCTGGTGAGTGGGGCTGTATCCCAGTAGATACTTGACCTGATGCCTCCCAGGAACAAACCTACAGGTTAGCTGGTAGTGGGTGGGTTTCCCTTGTGGCTCAGGTGGTACAGAATCTGCCTGTAATGCAGGAGACCAGGTTCAATTCCTGAATTGGGAAGATTCCCTGGAGAAGAGAATGGCTACCCGCTCCCATATTCTTGCCTGGAGAATTCTATGGACAGAGGAGCCTGGTTGGCTACAGTCCATGGGGTTGCAAAGAGTCAGACAACAATTGAGTGACTAATTCTTTCACTTTGGCTTTCCAGGCGGCTTTAGTGGTAAAGAATCTGCCTCCCCATGCAGGAGACATGAGAGATATGTGTTCAATCCCTGGGTCAGGAAGATCCCCTGGAGAAGGAAATGGCAACTCACTCTAGTGTTCTTGCCTAGAGAATTCCATGCACAGAAGAGCCTGGTGGGCTATGGTCCATAGGTTCACAAAGAGTTGGACACAACTAAGTGATTTAGCATGCACAGGGCTGTGTCCTGAGATTAGTAAGTTCAAAGGAGGATTCCAAAATGGTGCTGTCTAGTCCAGTGTCCACACTGTAGAGTGAGCTCTCCAAAATGGCAGTAATTAGTGTATTTGCCCCCAGATGAGTTCCAGTTGCCTCCTGCCTCTTCGGGAGACTCCACAATATTAGCAGGTTCATTTGACCCATGCTCCTTTCAAATTACTTCTATCCTGGGAGCTGGAGTGTATGAGATTTTGTGTGTATCCTTTAAGAATGGGATCTCTACTCCCCATAGCCCTCTGGATCTTCCCTAAGTAAGCCCTGCTGCCTTCAAAGCCAAACGTTGTCAGAGCTCATCTAACTGGTTCAGGACACCCTGACTGGGGAGCCTGATGTGGGGTTCAGTCTCCCCACTCCTTGACAAGGATCTATTGGAATTGTAATTACTCTTCTATCTGCAAGTCATCCAATAGAGAGTATAGGTTTTAACTATACTGTGAATCTGCTCCTCTTACCTGTCTCCTTGTGATTCCTTCTTCATATCTTTTGTTTTTAGAAGTTCTTTTCTGGTAGACTGCCTTCCTCATCAATAGCTTTTCTGTAAATAACTGTAATTTTGTGTACCTATGAGATGAGGTGAACTAGGGATCTTCTTATTTTGCCATGCTATCTTGTATTGGGTCAGTCCATTTGCAAATGTCAAACCGTTTTTGATTCCAGGAATAAATCTCACTTGATCATGGTATGTGGTCCTCTTAATATGAAGGAAAATTCAGTTTGCTAATATTTTCTTGAGTTTTTTTGCATTTAAGTTCAACAGGAATATTGGCCTGTAATTTTATTTTATTTTTTGTAGTGTCTTTGTCTGTGTTTGGTATTAGGATAATGCTGGCCTACTAAAAGGAATTTGGGTGTGTTTCCTTCCTTCAGTTTTCAGAGGAGTTTGAAAAGGATTGACATCAGTTCTTCTTTAAATATTTGATAGAATTCCTCAGTGAGGCCTTTTGGTCCTGGGCTTCTCTTTGTTGGGAGGTGCTTGACTACTAATCCAGTCTCCTTTGTCTTTCTCAGATTTTCTATTTCTTCATGACTCAGTTTGGGTAAGTTGTATATTTCTAGGGATTTATTATGATTCTTCCTGAGATATATCTATAATTATTTGGAAACTTTTTGTTTGATCGATCTTCTTCGGCATACTTGCATTTATTTTTCATATTCCGTTCCATGTTGGAGAAATCCACAAATTTGTTCCTCATGACAGCTGCTGATTCAGGTAAAACTTTTGTTATTTACTATTGTCAATGAAGATTTCAGATGTAATGTGTATTAAATAGGACATTGTGTGTGGTTGTGAGTGTATGTATGTGAATGTTTTCAAAGAAATATACTCTGGACAACACATAGCTTTCTATCCCAATATGTGCCCAGGCTAAAGATTATCACACCATTTTATGTTAATATAGTACTTACTATAATACTTGTAGTACTTAATATAGTACTTTAATCTTGATGTCAGCAGCAGTCAGAAAGGATGAGGAATCATACTCCTTTTTGATAGCTAGTTGACCATAATAGGTTTTTGCTTCTGTGGTTTTTATTTTCTCTGTAAAGTATCTATAAAGATTCATCAAAATCAAAACACTTTAAAGATTAAATTACAAAATATTGCCAATTTTTCAACAAAATTGCCATCTTATGCAATTGACATGAGAATTGCAATCTGGAGCTAATGTAGATTCATGTCAATTCTAAAACTCTTGATTTTTAGCAGTACATCATATAAAACCAGAATCTGCTTAGCCTTCTGTTGCCCTGTTATATAGCAGGAATACACAGAAATCCCGGACAATTTATTTTCTCATGTACTTGTTAAATATACTATGCAAGGATACTAGAGCCTAAATAGCAAGTCAAGTTGCTTATAGAGAGATACCTAGAAAAGAAAGTCACATTGCGGTTCCCTCCATCAGAAGTGTCTCAAATGTGTTGGGGATGCACAAAGGGGCAGGATGGAAATACAATTTAGAGGTGACAGATGATGGCTAGCATTTAAAATGATAAAACCATGTAGGCAGCATTGATGACATTCTTTATGTAATGGCAAGAGGGCAAGCATCCAACACATTTAAAATATTGTATCTTAATGTATTAATTGCTTGGTCAAATAAAGTGAAAGTGTTAGTTGCTCAGTCATATCTGACTCTTTGCAACCCCATGGAGTGTAGCCTGCCAGTCTCCTCTGTCCATGGGATTCCCTAGGCAAGAATACTGCAGTGGGTTGCCATTGCCTTCTCCAAGGGATCTTCCAGAATCAGGGATTGAACCCAGCTCTCCCACATTGCAAGCAGATTATCTACCATCTGAGACACCAGTGTCAAATAAGGCAAAGTGATAATTCAGCCCTAAACTACACAATTTGAAATTGGAACTTCATTTACCAGTCTTTTCTTCACTCCTATTCTTGAAACAACACCAATATGCTGATTGGAATTTCATTTACCAGGAACTGTCTTCTCTTTACTCCTACTTTTGGCCTGGATGAGTTGAACATAAAGGAATCAATAACCTGATATATAAATCATTTTGCTAAACTGATAGACATTCCTGACCATTTAATCAAAGGCTGTGAATCTTAGTTCAATGAATTGTGATGAAATCTTATATTATTTACATATATACATTTTGTGTGTGTGTGTGGTAGTGTAATGGTATATCTAAACGCTTTTAACCCCCAGTCAATCTAAAAAATGAGATTTGTAGAATATTGAGGAGAAAATAATAACATTTTTTAAAATTAATTTATTTATTTAAATTGGAGGTTAATTACTTTACAATATTGTAGTGGTTTTGCCATACATTTACATGAATCAGCCATGGGTGTACATGTGTTCCCCTTCCTGAACCCCCCTCTCACCTCCTTCCCTATCCAATCCCTCAGGGTCCTCCCAGTGCACCGGCCCTGAGCACCCTGTCTTATGCATCTAACCTGGACTGGCGATCTATTTCACATATGATAATATACATGTTTCAATGCTGTTCTCTCAAATCATCCCACCCTTGCCTTCTCCCACAGAGTCTAAAAGTCTGTTCTTTACATCTGTTTCTCTTTTGCTGTCTCACATATAGGGTCATCATTACCATCCTTCTAAATTCCATATATATGCATTAATATACTGTATCGGTGTCTTTCTTCCTAACTTCCTTCACTCTATAATAGGCTCTGGTTTCATCCACCTCATTAGAATGGAAGGAATAACATTTTGAACAAATATCAACTTAAAATGTCTGTTTTAGAGAAATAGTCACTCTTGATAAACGTTTGAACACCTCTTTTATATAGATTCTTGGGTACTGCACCTGAATATTTAAGAGTCAAACAAATTTTGTTGTTATTTAGTCCTTAAGTCATGTCTGACTCTTTTCTGACCCCTGTAGACTTTGGCCCACCAGCCTCCTCTTCCCATGGGATTTCCCAGACAGAATACTGGAGTGGGTTGCCATTTCCTCTAAGATCTTCCTGACCCAGTGATTGAACCCACTTCTGCATTGGCAGGCAAATTCTTTATCACTAAGCCATCAGGGAAGCCCTTAAAACAAATTTAGGTCATATTTAAAATTGATTTTTACACACATATTTTATTTCTTAGGGTTACAAAATTGCAACTAGATGTTTTGAGAGGAACCCTTTAAGAAATAATTCTAGGTCTTTAAACCAGAGATACTCTCCTCAATGCAAAGTTTTGCTCCCCAAATTTTTTTACTAAACATATTGTATTAGTTATATATTTTATTGTACTATATTTCAGTTGTTTGATTCAGTTGTACTAATTATGTTGTATTTGTATTAGTACAAATATACTCTATACAAATATTTTTATTAATTGTACATTAACCATAAAATTAATGTACAGTTGATATCCCAACCAACAGCTGTTTTATGAAATCCAGTAAGTTATACATAAGATATTTAACATTAGTAAACTGTCTTGACTTTTAAGTCTTTTTTCTGGTTTTTAATAAATGGCCTATAAATATTTGAAGAAGACATGTGAGATTATGTTAGTTGTTCCCTTCTCACTTACGGTAAGGATTTCAGATTCTTAGGTGTGGGGTAAGGAAATTTGAGTTCAGCCTGCCTTAATCCTATTCCTCTAGTTAGTGAGGATGTCTTTCTCAAAAGTACCCTTAGAGTGGCTGTTATACTGCAGATGTATGTGCTTCCTTTTGACCTTAATTTAACAATCCTGCCATCCAGTTATATTGACTCATATTCAAAGAAAAAAAGTTTGATAAGTACAATAAATGTAAAGGTGAATTTTTCACTTTTTAAACAACACTGAAGGCAGCTTTTTCATTATGATATCAAGTGGCTAATATTGAAACATTCAGTTACACTGATCTAATGACAAACATTCCTGAAATATGAATGAAATAATCTTTAAGTCCCCTCACAATATTGCTATATTCATGTAACAATATTTAAGTCTGAAGAAGGGTGAGCAAAGATGGCTTGGAGAAGATGCTAATAATCTCCAAAACAGTATTTGCAAGGGCCATCTAAAGGTGTGAAGACTAAAGAAGTTGAGATGATCACACATCTCAACTTGGATATATTTTGTGTCAAATTTATGTAAACTCCAAACTTTCATTATCACTAAGCTTTTCAACTTTTCTATTTTATAATACATTTTATTAGAGAACTAGAAATGCTTATATCTTCTAAGAGCATAGTATATCCAGTCTGTATAAGTGGTCCATGAATGTTGTATATTGTACAGAGAATTCCAGATGTTATCTTTTTCTTCAGTTCCATTAGAAGAAAATTTTTTTTCAAAGAAGAAAAATTTATTGTAGAAATGTAATTTTGGCCATTGTATATTTCATGTTTTCTGTAACTTTCCAATTATACTTTAAATTACTTAAATTTATAGCTTGAAGATTCTTTTTCAATCACCATTAATGCAATATTTTAAAACTTTATAAAATATATCAAAATAATTAAAAAGGTAATCTGTGAAATTTAGATTACAGAGTAACATAAGCAATAGAGAAGCATGTGTTTTTTTGAATCACATACTATAAAGTGACCGGATGGATATGTCATCTTTTCTTCTTCTAAAGTATTTAAAGACTAGAGTGATTGGTCCAATAGTAAATCTAACAGGAATGGTTTTATAGATTGTGAAACTGGGGTCCGACAGTGTCAAGACAGAAGGTCATAGAGAAGCTCAATAGGTCAGAAAGGACAGGAACTTGGAAATTTCTTGGAAAATATGTTGGAAAATGAGGTTAAAATCTAACCTGTTGTCTGGTGTGGTAAAACTGTGCAGATGGTCAACATATGATTTTGGACATGTGCTTTTATATATTTTTTTAATTTGGCAGTTTTCTTGATTGTATATTTATACTTGGTTCAATTTGACAATTACACATTTTCTTCATTTGTTTAAAATAGTCTTAGGCTCAAAGATACCTTTGTATCCTTGAGTTGGATTCATGAGAAAAGGAAATAGATAAGCAGAGATAATTACCATGAAGCAGGAAAGAAAGTACACCAATAGGCAGACCTTGATATCATATTTGTTGCAATTTAGCTGGAATGATTGGCATTTTGTGTTTTAATGATAAATAGTAAGTTTTATGTTAAGGAATCACATTTCTATATTTAAGTTATAATTCAGAATCCTTTGCTACCAAAGAGAATTTTTTCTCATAAGCATCTCTGTATCAGTGTGTTTGGTTTATAAATTTTATTTCCTAGTACACTTATAAAATATTAAAGTGTAAAACTGCAAAAATAGGGAAGTAATTGAAACCCCAGGTCTTCTAGCAAAGATATTTCTACTTCTAAATGGTTTATTTCACCCTTTTACCTTGAAGCTTCTGAACACCCTCAAATAAAGATCTACTTACTGTCTGCGCTTCAGTGAAGTCCACTCTGACACAACAAGCAAACATCCAAATTAAGAATCAGAGTGGAATAGCAATATTGGGTCCTAGAAATCAGTGGAATAATGACTTCAAATCCTTAAAGGTATTTCATTACCTCGGAGAGGAAATTTTAGAGAAGTAAAATCGACAATAAAATTTACTAAGCAAATCTAGCTTAACAGCATTTTTAGAAGTATGCTAACAATCTGAAGAGGGTAAAATAATGGAACCCAAAGTATTGAGAATAGGGAGAAAAAAACAGATGGATTCCATTTAATACCAACTGTTGTCTGTAAGATATTAAGAAAAGGATGTGCTCTTTCTCTGCAAAGGTTTTAAAGAGATACATAATATAATAAGAAGTGATGAGATGTGAAAAATACAGCCTAAAAACCCAGCTCACTCAGTATATTTTGATATTATAGGTGAGCAGGCTGACTTGGGGAGAGAAGAAAACAGGATCTGTGGTCCTATCCTGAAAGAAACTTTAGATGGAAAATTAGATAAGGTCAAAATCTGGTACAGAATGATTTGTATAGATAAATTCCAGCCTGTGCATTTGGGAACTTCTGGGTACTGTAAACTTCTTTTTTCTCACTGGCAAGGAGTCTGGTGAGTGTGATGTTTTTCAGTGTTATCAGATTTCACATTGTCTGCTACATTATCTGTATCACTGCAAGGACAGGGTTTATGCTGGAAGGCACTAGAATCCATGCCTTTGGGTATTCTTATCAGGTGAATCAGGACTGCAGCACTCAACAGCCTGATGTTGCTGATAGCCTCTTAGGAGAGACCACATAGTGAGGTTGGAGAGAGGGAGAGATCTAAAGTCGGCCAGGTTCACTCAAGTGACAGGATACATTATAACGTTGTAAAATATGCAAGTAATCAGAAAAAAGTATGTTTCTTATAATTTCCTCTTTTAGAAGAGACAGAATATGCTAAGAAAGAAACATAAAAAAGATGGCATTCAGGAAACAAGAGATTCCCAAAGATGAATCATGGAAGCAGTTCCCAATACTGACAACTGTCCAGGTGAATTTAGGGTTGGAAGACAGCTACGGAAGGAACCTGAGGTACGGGGGCATTTGGAACAATTATTGTGTTTTTGCAGATCTATCAGAGCTTATTAAATGTTAGCTATAGGGGTATAAACAAAATGAATAGTAACTCTGGACAAAATGTTACAAGTATGGAAACTTACTCCTAGTGTATTACATCATGTGTGTGCCTGCTAAGTTGCTTCAATCATGTCTGACTCTCTGCCACCCCATGGACTGTAGCCCGCCAGGTCCTCTGTCCATGGGATTCTGCAGGCAGGAATACTGGAGTTGGGTTGCCATGCCCTCCTCTAGGAGATATTCCTGACCCAGGGATCGAACCCGTGTCTGTTGCATTGCAGGTGCATGCTTTACTGCTGAGCAACTAGGGAGCAGAAGATCCCCCAAAGCTAAGTGATTCATAACAGAATATCAATATTCTGTGACTGTAAAGGTGGAAATATAATATATAAGCATATTTAGAAATAGAGAAATTAACAGCCAGAATACACAAGAGTATTACAGGTTGGTGATGTGGGAAGTGAGAGTAGGATAAAGAAGTGTGGAGAAGGAGATTATTATTTTAAACCTTTTTTTATTAACATTGATGAATTTTTTAAAATATGTGATTGCTTGATTATTAAAAAATAAAACAATTTTAAAGTAAAGTATCATTCTATACATTTTAAGGATACATTTATTTCATACTGCTTTTAAAAATCCTATTTAATTCTAATAACATAGTTATTAGCCCATGAAGTTTGGTAGGGCATATCTTCCTACTCAGAGTTTTCAGATAAGAATTTGAGGCTCAAAGAGGTTAAATAACTTGCCCAAGGTTACATGTTCATAAGTGTTGCAAGTATAAAATCTTTTTAATTTGTATTCTATTTAAATACATTGCTATTAATTAAGATTTTGGTTGCTAGTTTAATATGGTTTCTATACAAAGATAAATTTTATTGGAAATGTCTATATACAATGCTTTGTTTTCATTATGGAAGTACTTGTATGCCAAAACAGATGAGAAAATTCACCCACTTAATAATTCTTATTTAAATTGTCAAAAACATTGAGACTCTTGGGAGGATCTAATCAAGTTCAATAAATTTATAAGCAGTGTTTGTGTTAATTTTCAACTGCAGACAACTTAATCTCTTTTTTTTTAAACACCAAGTTGTAGAAAAAAAAGTATTTTATGGCAAGTTAGAAAACAAAAGGAAATGAGCTGTCCCTGTGGAGATCAGCATTGTGCACAAGGGTGGATCTCTCTTGTCCTGTGTTGTTAATATCAAGGATGCTCTGAACACCCGTGAAATGTTAGCCATGCTTAGCAACTCCTCAGACTCAGCTTCCAGGATTCAAAGAAGCTATGGAAACAAGAGGGCTAAACAAAAGACAATTTAGACTCTTGGATCATATGTCCAGTTATGTCGTAGTCTTTTTGTTCAATCTTGATTAAAAGTGTTCAGTTGCAGGGTGCAGGGCTGATGGCTACTGTATAAATTCAATATATGGATGGAGGAGAAGAGTTTTCTTTCTTTCACAAAAGAGCAGAACCAAGAAAATAAAAAGTATAAGAGGTAGATTTAGCTGATCTCTTCCCCTTGTATTGAAGGTTGTAGGTTTTATTTCCTCTTACCTGGTGAGAAAAATGTTTTACTGACCACAGAAAAGACATGGTGTGAAAGACACAATGTTTAAACCTATGATTTAAACATAAATGTAAAAGTTAAAAAAATACAGAATATAGATAGATCCAAAGTTGTGGTTGTTAAAATTAATTACCAAACTAAGAACAATGGAGACCTCTTCTATCTTGGACCTGTCTAGGGGTCTTTTTCTTTTATTCTTGAAATTGGCTTCTTTACTAAGAAGCCAGTGCAAATCAGTTCACATCTTTCTAGGTAGATTCTTGGATTTTTTTTTTCATTGCAAATGTTTTTTTGCAATCCTTTAATTTAGATATTAATGTGTGGAAAGTTTATCAACTTGTATTGAATAGCTTTAGTTTACTAGTTTTTATTGTTTCTGAGTATTTTGGAGACATGACTCCCGTGAGCAGATGTTTCTGGTAGTTTTTCTCTTTTACCAAGATAGGGCAATCTGAATTACTTTTCACAAATATTCTAGTCTCCTGTTGTCTTCCACTTTGGCAAGTATTCTTTCAAGTGGCAGTGAGCAAAAATGGAGTTTAGTTCTTTAGCCATTTCATCATCTTTATATGTTTTTTGTATATGTAAGAGGAAAAGTCCATGACATAAGTCCCGTATTTGCTTTGACTGTTTTGCCAAAAAATTTATCAAGGCCTTCAACTAGTCAGCTTTTCCATATATCTACTCTGGGCATTTCAGTGATGAATTCTGCTAGTTCAGTTCAGTTCAGTCGCTCAGTTATGTCCGACTCTTTGTGACTCCATGAACCACAGCACGCCAGGCCTCCCTGTCCATCACCAACTCCCAGAGTCCACCAAACCCATGGCCATTGAGTCGATGATGCCATCCAGCCATCTCATCCTCTGTCGTCTTCTTCTCCTCCTGCCTTCAATCTTTCCCAGCATCAGGGTATTTTCCAATGAGTCAGCTCTTCGCATGAGGTGGCCAAAGTATTGGAGTTTCAGCTTCAACATCAGTCCCTGCAATGAACACCCAGGAATGATCTCCTCTAGAATGGACTGGTTGGATCTCCTTGCAGTAACCTTTCATTAAATCGTTTCTCCAACAAATTCTTGAGCACTAAGAATATTGAATCCTTGGGTTTGGCTCTAGAGGGGAAATGTGTTAGTCAAATAAGACACTAGTTAAGAAACAAAAACCAGAAAATTGTGATTGGTGGCTACTGTTTTTAATTATAATTTTGAGGAAATATTAGGTTCTAAGCCCCTTCTAAGTTATTAAAGAACTTTTATGTATAGTAGCACTGTGACAAGAATGTCATACCTTCTTTGTTAACTGGACTTTTTTTTAGTTTCCTAGGGTTGCTTACAAAATACACCAAACTTGGTGGCTTAAAATAGTGAATTTATTCACTTATGACTGAGGCACTGGTCAGGCCATGCTTCCTTTGAAAGTTTGAGGAAAGAAACCTTCGTTGGTCCTTCCTACTTTCTGGGGCCTGCTGGGAAACTTTGGCATACCTGAATTGTAGGTGCATCACTCCAGTTTCTGCCTCTATTTTCATATGAGCTTCTTCCCTCTGTGCCATGTGTCTATGTCTCTGTGTCTTCACAAGACCTTCCGATAAGGATATCAGTATTTGCATTTAGGGCTAACTCTGACTGCAGCCAAGAAATTAAAGGATTTCCTTGGAAGGAGAGTGATGACAAACCTAGACAGCATATTTAAAAGTAGATCCATCACTTTGCAGACAAAGGTCCCTATGGTCAAAGCTATGGTTTTTCTAGTAGTCATGTGCAGATGTGAGAGTTGGAACACAAAGAAGGGTGAGCACTGAAGAACTGATGCTTTAAAACTGTGGTGCTGTAGAAGACTCTTGAGGGTTTCTTGGACTGCAAGGAGATCAAACAAGTCAATCCTAAAGGAGATCAACCTGAATATTCATTAGAAGGACTGAAGCTGAAGCTCCAATACTTTGGCCCCTGATACAAAGAACTGACTCATTAGAAAACACCCTGATGCTGGGAAAAACTGGAGGCAAAAGAAGGGGAGATAGAGGATGAGATGGAGGGCAACACCGACTCAACTGACATGAGTTTGAATAAACTCGGAGAGATAGTGAAGGACAGGAAGCCAGGTGTGCTGCAGTCCATGGGACACACAAGAATCAGACACGCATTAGTGATTGAACAACACTGATCCATAATGTTCTCAACTAATGTAATTATATCTGCAAAGGCTCTAAGGTCACATTCTGAGCTTCTGGGTGGATATGGGTTTTTATAGGAAGCTTTTCAATCCAGTAAAACATTATTTATAGCTTGGAGTACTAAATTCAATGCTTTATTTTAGGAGAAATTGTAACTTATTAGTAGAAGAACTTTGGAATCTGAGTTTTAACGAGTTTTAACCTGGGTTAAAACTTCATCCATCTCTTTGACCTTGAGCCAGTTAGCAATCCACTGTCCTTTGTAAAATCTGGATAAAAACTATCTCAAGGAGAAGGAAATAACAGGATGAGATGGTTGGATGGCATCACTGACTCAATGGATGTGAGTTTGAGTAAGCTCTGGGAGTTGGTTATGGACAGGGAAGCCTGACGTCCTGCAGTCCTGCAGTCCATGGGGTTGCAGAATCAGATGCGACTGAGCCACTGAACTGAACTGAAGTGATGTCAGATACATTGATTCATTTAAAACCAAGCAGTGGCAAATAGATGCCATCTCTGTCTTTTCCTCTGTATCTCCAAAGGAAGAGAGACTATAACAAACCTACCCAGGGACTAAGAAGTGATTTTTGTGTCAAGTTGGAGAAGATAATGCAGCATTGTAATTGGACTGGGTTCACATCTGCCAAAAATGCAAATAACACATTTTACATGAGGAAAATAATTTTTAAGGAAAATTTTCTGCCTTCAGAGTGGGAATACAAATGTCATGCAGAAAAGTCTTGTTCTCCTAAGCAATGTCCTAAGACTTGAAGTTGTCAAGACTCTGTTAAAACTCCCCACTGCTGAGATTGACCTCATCATCCAGAGGTGAATCAAGCATCAATAATGCAGTTAATATTCATTTTTTATTTATCTGGAATAAAGACCTGGTGTGATCTGGAGAGGAATTTTTAAAGAAACTGCGAGTTATTGCTAATGGATGACTCACCATTGCTTGTAGGTCTCCTTGGAGTAACAACCTACTGGACTAAAACGTGCATTGCCTCTTGGAACACTTGTTAACCCATCCATTCTTTTCCTTGAGATATATGTGTGTGTGTGTGTATTTTTTTTCAATGTCACATTCTGACCAACATGTCTGTCAGTGTAATCAATCCTCATCGTTCTTATAGGAAATCCAAGAGTTGTAGATGGAACATTCATAATCTTAAACTTTTTTATTCAGATTTGCTTTTAGATTTTCCTGTTTGTATTTTTTAGACTTGACTTGTGTTTCTGGTATCTGTAAGCAGATCAAATACAACCCTTTACAAAAAGTCATGCTTCAGTAATGTTATAAGTACAACAACAATTCCATCTGGTGCTTTCAGTAATAAAACCCTTGGAAGGCATCAAAATATAATTGCTTTTGTATATTATGCCAAAACTCGTTTGGCCGTGGTGAAGTTACAAAATATGTATTATGAGTATAAAATATCTCTTCTATAAATTTTAGAAATGCATTATATTAAAGAATGCTTAAATGTGAACTGATCAAGGTGAGAAGAGGTAGATACATTTAAAAAATCATATAATCTCATTTTGTGATAAATCATGTTTTTGTGGTCCATATGTTATTTATTAATTTTTCCAACCATAACTGAAAGATGAATAATTGAAAAACAGAAACAGATCATCTATATTTTTGTTGTTGTTCAGTCACTCTGTTGTGACTGACTCTTTGTGACCCCGTGGACTGCAACACTGTCCTTAACCATCTCCCAGAGCTTATTCAAACTCACATTGGTTGAGTCGGTGATGCCATCCAACCATCTTGTCCTCTGTCATCCCCTTCTCCTCCTGCCTTCAATATTTTCCACATCAGGATCTTTTCTAGTGAGTTTATTGTTGGACGACCACTACTTTTGGTGAGATTATTATGTTAAAAAGGTAAAGTTTATATACTTGTCATTATGAAAACACTTTAAATAATACATTATATAAAAATAATGGAAAATATGATATCTTTATTCTCATTCAGATTATACTACTTGAATATAATGTATTTGGGTTACATCTTAATTTCTTCACTAAGCCTTCAAATAGTACTGTCTATATTTTTAACTACTTCATAAAAGAAAATGTTTTATGAAGAATGCTTATGCAATTTGATTAAAACTTCTAATAAGATGGTACCCTGAATGTTATTTCTGTCATTTATGATAATTTATGTGAAGAATTTATAGAGGTACATTATTTAATACTGGGAGGAGCTTCATAGAAATAAACCATCTCAACTGGAATGTTTCATTAGACAATCTTGTATAGTCTTGTTCATTTTCCTTTGGCAACCAGGAACCTAAAAGCCACATAGGTGGAATGATTAATGGCAAGAATTATTTTATCTTGACCCTTGTATAATTTGTGTATTTGTTTTTCTAAAATTTAAATTCTTTTCATTGTCAAAGCAGTACATATACAAAATAGCCTTTTAATTTTTAGAAAACAATAGATAGATGTAAAGATTCTCTTAAAGCTTATACTAATCCCAGATGGTGACCAAAGTTTTTTCTTAGTTACTGTTCCAGAGTTCAACCCTTTGTGCATTTGTACTTTTTTAGTACTTCAGAAATACAAAATTGAGTATTTTAAATGCCAGTGAATGCCTCCAAATTGCCTTCAGAGTGACTGCAACAATTGACAGAGAAACATTCATCCATACATCAATTCATTAAAATATATATCTATAAATTAAAAATGTGTATTTTCTTGAGTGCTGTTTGTGCTGTAATATCATTTTTGCTGTCCCCGATCATTATATAACCTTTTTTTGCATCTTGTTGTTTGCTCCAGGAGGATCACCTATTTAACCACATGAATGGGCTTCTCACTCTTTGGTTTCCAATTGAGTTCAACCTTAGAGATGTGACAAAAGATGTAAGGCAGGGAGGAATGTAAAGCTGAGGCTCCTTTCCTGGTTTCTTTAGGCTAAGGGCATCCCTTAAAAGGAGAGCACACCTCCTCTCTTATCCCAGTTTCCAGTAATCACTATTCTCTGATCCTTGGGGTATCGGTATTGGAGTATTAGTACTGCTAAACCCAGGGAACTCAAATACACCTTATGATCTCTCTCTCCTGATCAGATATATTCTGTTTGTCCTTCATTCAACAGTCCTTGAATTACCCTAAATTGAGTGTGCCACCTGATTCCTGCTGAGAAATTGATCCAAGAGTATTTTAATTGTTTCTTATTGTTCATTCCCTAAGTAGTGTCTGACTCTTTGAAACCTGGACTGCAGCACACCAGGCTTCTCTGTCCTTCACTCTCTGAGTTTGATCAAACTCATATCCATTGAATCGGTGATACCATCCAACCATCTTATCGTCTGTTGTACCCTTCTTCTCCTGTCCTCAGTCTTTCCCAGCATCAGGGTGTTTTCCAGTGAGCTGGCTCTTCTCATCAGGTGGCCAAAGCATTAAAGCTTCAACTTCAGCATGCCTTCTTCCAATGAATATTCAGGGTGGATTTCTTTTAAGATTGACTGGTTTGATCTCCTTGCATTACAGGGGACTCTCAAGAGTTCTCCAGCATCACAGTTCAAAAGCATCAGTTCTTCAGAGGTCAGCATTCTTTATGGTCCAACTCCCACATCCATACATGACTACTGGAAAAAATGATAGCTTTGACTATCTGGACCTTTGTTGACAAAGTAATGTCTCTGTTTTTGAATGTGCTGTCTAGGTTTCTTATAACTTTTCTTCCAAGGAACGAGCACCTTTTAATTTCATGGCTTCAGTGAAAGTCCACAGTGATTTTGGAGGCCAAGAAAGTAAAGTTTGTCCTAGTTTCCATTTTTTTTCCATCTATTTGCCGTGAAGTAATGGGACCAGGGCTTCCCAGGTGGCTCAGAAATCAAGAATCTGCCTGCAATGCAGGAGCTACAGGAGACACAGGTTCAGTCCCTAGGTTAGGAAGATCCCTTTGAGAACGACATGGCAACTCACTCCAGCATTCTTGCCTGGAAAACCCCATGGACAGAGGAGCCTGGTGGGCTCCATAGTCCATAGGTTTGCAACAAGACAGACACAACTGAAGCGACTTAACAATGGGACCAGATGCATGATCTTAGGTTTTGCACACTGAGTTTTAAGCCAGTTTTTTTTGCTCCCTTCTTTCACCTTCATCAAGAGGCTCTTTAGGTCCTCTTTGCTTTCTGCCCTAAGGGTGGTGTCATCTGCATATCTGAGGTTATTGATATTTCTTTCAGCAATATTGATTTCAGCTATATCCCTCGTAGTTCAGTGGTAGAGAATCTGCCTGCAATGCAGGGAGTTACAGGAGAAATAGGTTTGATTCCTGGGTCTGGAAGATCCCCTGGAGAAGGAAATGGCAACCCACTCTGGTATTCTTGCCTGGAAAATCCCACGGACAGAGCAGCCTGGCTGGCCACAGTCCATGGTGTTGCAAGAGTCAGACATGACTTAGCGACTAAACCACCACCACCAATACTGATTCCAGCTTATGCTTCATCCAGCCTGGCATTTCTCATGATTTACTCTGCATATAAATTAAATAAGCAGGGTGACGATATATAGCTTGATGCACTCCTTTCCCAATTTTGAACCAGTCCATTGTTCCATACCTAGATCTGTTGCTTCTTCACCTGCATACAGATGTCTCAGGAAGGCAGGTAAGACGGTCTGATATCCCCATCTCTTTAAGTGTTTTCCACCATTTGCTGTGATCCACACAGTCAGAGGCTTTAGCGTAGTCAGTGAAGCTGAAGTAGATGTTTTTCTGGAACTCTCTTGCTTTTTCTATGATCTAATGGATGTTGGCAATTTGATCTTTGGTTCCTCTGCTTTTTGTAAATACAGCTTGTACATCTGGAAATTCTTATTTCACATACTGTTGAAGCCCTAGCTTGAAGGATTTTTCAGCGTCAATTTGCTAGCATATGAAATGAGTGCAATTGTGTGGGAGTTTGAACTTTCTTTGGCATTTCTCTTCTTTGAGATTGGAATGAAAACTGACCTTTTCCAGTCCTGTGACCACTGCTGAGTTTTCAAAATTTGCTGGCATATTGAGTGCAACACATTAACAGCATCATCATTTAGGGTTTGAAATAGTTCAGCTGGAATTCCATCACCTCCATGAGCTTTTTTTTTGTAGTAGTGCTTCCTAAGGCCGCTTGACTTCATACTCGAGGATGTCTGGCTCTAGGTGGGTGATTACACCACATTGGTTATCAATGTCATTAAGATCTTTTTTTGTATAGTTCTTCTGTGTATTTTTGCCACTTCTTCTTAATATCTTTTGCTTCTATTAGGTCCATACCGTTTCTGTCCCTTATGTGCCCATCTCTGCATGAAATGTTCCCTTGGTATCTCTAATTTTCTTGAAGATATCTCTAGTCTTTCCCATTCTACTGTTTTCCTCTATTCCACTGCATTGTTCACTTAAGGCTTTCTTATCTCTTCTTACTATATTTTGGAACTATCCATTTAAAGGAGAATATCCTTCCCTTTCTCCTTTGCCTGTTGCTTCTCTTCTTTTCTCAGCTATTTGTAAGGCCTCCTCAGACAACCATTTTGCCTTTTTGCATTTCTTTTTCTTGGGGATAGTTTTGGTCAATGCCTCCTGTACAATGTTACAAACCTCCATTCATAGTTATTCAGATCTATCAGATCTAATCCCCTGAATCTATTTGTCACTTCCACTGTATAAGGGATTTGGTTTAAGGTCATAGCCGAATGGCCTAGTGGTTCCCTCTGTTTTCTTCAATTTAAGTCTGAATTTTGCAATAAGGAGCTCATGATCTGAGCTACAGTCAGCTACAAGTCTTGATTTTGCTGACTGTAAAGTTTCTTCGTGTGCAGCTGCAAAGCATATAATTAATCTGATTTTGTTGTTGACCATTTGCTGATGTCCATGAGTGGAGTCATCTCTTGTTGGAAGAGGGTGATTGCTATGACCAATGTCTTCTCTTGGCAAAATTCTGTTAGCCTTTGGCCTGCTTCATTTTGTATTCTGAGGCCAAACTTGCCTGTTACTCTAGGTATCTCTTGACTTCCCACTTTAGCATTCCATTCCCCTATGATGAAAAGGATATCTTTCGTTGCTGTTAGTTCTAGAAAGTCTTGTAGGTCTTCATAGAACCATTCAGCTTCATCTTCTTTGGCTTTAGTGGTTAGGGCCTAGACTTGGATTAATATGAGATTTAACAGTTTGCCTTGGAAATGGTGATGCTTTTCTCTGCTTTAATTGCTTATTTCTACTTTAACTTCTTGAGAATATAGCCCCATGGTGTGGGAGTTGGGATGGAGGTGGGGGATCCAAGTCAATAAGAACGAATGCTCCTACAAAGAAAAGTCTAGGCCCAGATAACTTCACCGGTGAATTCTAGCAAATATTCTAAGAAGAAAAACAGAAAATATGAGTAGACATCTCACAAGTAGACAGTTTTTTAAAAGATGGGTAAATAAATGATTGTTTTTAACCTACAATTCTTTGAGTAAAGAATTTGTGCTGGGCTCTCGTAGTGCCTTTTTCGTTTTGCTTGAGCTCACACATGCATTTGTAGTCAGCTGCTGAGAAAGTGAAGTTGGGCTGGTTTAGGAGAGCCTTAAGTGTGAAAGGGCATCTCCTCTTGTGGTCTCTTAATTCCCCAGTTGTATGCTTGGGCTTGTTCATATGGAAAGTAGGCAAAATTACATAAGAGAGAAGAACCAGGCTGGTTATCTGGTGCATGAACTTGGAAATGGCACATGATGGTTACCCTGGATTTTATTAGTCCATGGGAGTCACAGTGCCAGCCCCCCTCAATGGGAGGAGTTCTAGTCATATTGCCAAGGGTAATGAAATGTTTATGACATCTATAATGATCATAATTCAGCTTACAACTAATCATAAGTCATCACAGAAAAGTTTTAGCGTTGTATACCCTGCATACAGGTTGGTCATCAGACACATGAGGGGTATTTTTTCTTAATCTGTGGCTTGTTCATTTCTTAAAGTTTATTTTGATAGAAATTTTAAATTTTGATGAAGTCATATTTGTTAGTTACTTCTTATATGGTCAGTGCCTTTCTGCTGTCTCTAAGAATTTTTTGCATAACTCAGGCTGCAGATAACCTTTGCTTTCTTCCTAAGCATTATTTTAATATGGGTCTATGATACTGCTCATATTAATTTTTATTATGGAATGAGGTTTAATTTATTTCCTATATATTTATCTATTTCAACACCACCTTGAAAAGACCTTTTTTTCCCTATCAAAGTGCTTTGAGTCAAAAAGCAAGTGACTGTTTATGTGTGGCTCTGTGATTCTGTGATTCTGTTCTTGGCATTGATCTATTTGTCTATATCTACACTATTTTCCTCCCTATCTTGATTTTATAGGAAGTACTGAGATCAGAGTGCAAATCCTTAAAATTTGTTCTTCTTTTTCAAGATTATTTTGCCTATCCCAAGTCCTGTGAATTTTCATGTAAATATTAGAAACTGCTTAACAATTTATAACAAAAATACTACTGTAAGGGTGACATCAGAAAAATGGTAATTTAGGAGTTTCTAGCATTATTTGAACATAAAGAAGGAGCTCCTTGACATCAGTCCTAGGAACAACTTTTTTGGATATGTGACTAAAAGCATAAACAACAAAAGCAAAAATAAGTAAGTGGGACTACATCAAATAAAAAGCTTCTACGTAGCAAAAAAATCCCAAGATCAACACGATAAAAACGTAGCCTACAGAATGAGAGGACTTCCTTGTGGATGAGAAAAAATATTTGCAAATTATATATCTGATAAGGGTTGTCAATCAAAATATGTAAACAAACTACAACTCAATAGCAAACAAAAAAAAATCTGAAGAATTGGCAGTGTAACTGAATAGACATTTTTCCAAAGATATTTCAAATGACCTACAGGCATATGAAAAGATTTTCAACATCACTAATCATCAGGAAAATGCAAATCAAAACCACAACGACATCATTTCACACCTATTATTAAAGTGGGTGTTAGCATTTGTTATCACTTTTAATGACAAGGATGTAGAAAAAAATGGAATCCTTGTACTCTGTTGGTGCAATGTAAATTGGTTCAGCTACTATGGAAAACAATTTGGAGAGTTCTCAAAAAATAACAAATACAACTATTAATACTATATACTCCAGAAACTCCACATCTGGGTGTGTGTGTGTATATATATATGTGAATAAAATGAAATCACTATCTTGAAGAGGCATCTATACACCCATGCTCAATGTATTAACAGTATTAATTCACAACAGCCAAGGCTTGGAAATGGCCTAAGTGATCATCAACAGATAAATAAAATGTGGTCTATATATAATACACACACAGATGTTTGTTATTTAGTCATAAAAAAGAAGGAAATCACTTGTGACATGTATGGACCTTGATACACATAGGGACCTTGAGGCCTTTATAATAAGTGAAATAAGTCAGAGAAAGACAAATATTATATGATCTCTATTATATGTGGAATCTAAAAAAGCCCAATTTATAGAAACAAGAGAAGAATTGTGGTTGCCAAGGGTTGGGGGATGGGTACAATGGGGGAACAATAGTCAAATGGTGTAAACTTCAAGTTATAAAATGAATTATATCTGGGGATCTAATGTACTTCATGATGACTACAGTCAACAGTAATATACACTTGAAAGTTTCTCACCACAAAAAGCAGTAGTTATGTAAGGTGATGGATATCTTGAGATTTGAGTTTATATTTTTTGGGGAGCTTAAACTTATATCGGTCCTTTGAGGAATGCTGGACTCTTGACTCAAGGAGCCTGGAGATTGTTTGGCAGTAGGTAAAGGAATAAATGTGCTTTCCTTGGCCAATAAAGTGCCTTAGAGACATCATCACAATGTCTTGAGGGAAGGTATCAAGACCCTCATAAAGTAGTTTTCTCCATTTCTAAGGGAGACTCTGATTCCTCTGTTATGTTTCTTTACAAGCTCTTTCTTTTCACATGTGAGTCTGCTCAAAGCTGTGAATTCAACTGATATTGTAGGTTGGTTAAAAAAAATGTGTGTGTGTGTGTATATACATATATATGTGTGTGTGTGTGTGTGTGTGTGTGTGTGTGTGAATATATTATAGATTAAATGCAATGACTGCACTTAATTCTTACACAGAATCAGAGAAATCACTCATCTGGTTAGATTTTGAGCCAAGAATTTTGGACTTCAAGTTTATAATTCATTTTCTTAAATTCAGTATGTTTAGAAACATGCAGCAAACTAACACTTTCTTAGCTTACTTATTACCCAATACATATTTTTCTATGATAGTGGCTTTATTGGTCTTTCAAAGCCTTGCCTTCCAAAAGTCCTTCTTTCCACTTGATCAAAAGTTATTACCTATAATGCTGAGATGTAATGGAGGTCAGATTCACATTGGTAAAAAACCAAAGAAAGTGTTATTGTATTTTACTCTGAGACAGGTAAGAATATATTAGTTGGTTCTAAGCCCAAAAGGAAATAAAATGATTGAATATTAATAGGCTCCTTCTCACTGCTCTGCTGGGGGCTTCCCTGGTGGCTCAGATGGTAAAGAATCTGCCTGCCAAGCAGGAGACTTGGGTTCAATCCTTTGGGTTGGGAACATCCCCTGCAGAAGGAAATGGCAACCCACTCTGGTATTCTTGCCTGAAGAAGTCCATGGCCAGAGGAGCCTGGTGGGCTACAGTCCATGGAATCACAAAGAGTTGGACACAACTGAGCCAGTAACACACACTGCTCTGCTGAAAGTAGATTTTAGGAACAAAGGTAAAAGCAGGGAGGCCAGTAAGGAGTCACTGGAATGATACAGTTGGCAGATAATAGTGGCTTGTACTAGCTACAGTGAAGATGGATGCCTTTCAAAGATAAAACAATCAGAGTTTGATGAAATATGAGAACGAGGAGCCAGTGGAAAATATAATGTTACGAGTTACTAACATGGGGAAGATTGGATGAGCAGTAGGAGAAGCAAAGGGGAGTGGGGTAGGATGTGGAATCAGGAGTTTCACTGTTGACATGTTAACTTCTAGGTATCACATTTAGATGTCAAGAAAGTGGTTGAATACTTGAGTCTAGAACTCAGGGACAGGTTTAGGATAGATACAAAAATTTTAAATTGACAGTATATAGATGCTATCAATTCATTGTGTGTTTTGAGGAAATTACAAGCTCAACATTCAGAAAACTAAGATCATGGCATCTGGTCCCATTACTTCATGGGAAATAGATGGAGAAACAGTGGAAACAGTGTCAAACTTTATTTTTTGGGGCTCGAAAATCACTGCAGATGGTGACTGCAGCCATGAAATTAAAAGATGCTTACTCCTTGAAAGGAAAGATATGACCAACCTAGATAGCATATTGAAAAGCAGAGACATTACTTTACCAACAAAGGTCCGTCTAGTCAAGGCTATGGTTTTTCCAGTAGTCATGCATGGATGTGAGAGTTGGACGGTGAAGAAAGCTGAATGCCAAAGAATCAATGCTTTTGAACTGTGGTGTTGAAGAAGACTCTTGAGAGTCCCTTGGACTGCAAGGAGTTCCAACCAGTCCATCCTAGAGGAGATCAGTCCTGGGTGTTCATTGGAAGGACTGATGTTGAAGCTGAAACTCCAATATTTTGGCCACTTCATGTGAAGAGTTGACTCATGGGAAAAGACTCTGATGCTGGGAAGGATTGGGGGTAGGAGGAGAAGGAGAAGACAGAGGAGGAGATGGCTGGATGGCATTACCGACTCGATAGACATGAGTTTGGGTAGACTCCAGGAGTTGGTGATGGACAGGGAGGCCTGGCATGCTGAGATTCATGGGGTTGCAAAGAGTCGGACACGACAGCGACTGAACTGAACTGACATATATCCCCAAAGAAGTCTGTATGGACAGTTGTTTAAGGACATAACCTAGGAACACTATAACTTTTACAGCTTTTAGTATGAGAAAGATTAACTGAAATGTTAAAAAGCTGTAGGCCATGAGGTCAAAGAAAAATCAGCACATACTCTGATATCCTATGTGAAGAAAGTAAGTGTCATCAGAAGGAGGGTATAACTCAAGTGTCAAATGCTGCGTGCGGGGCAGATAAGATGCAGGCTGAGAAGCGGTCATGAAGTATGACAACATGGTCACTGGTGATGTTAGCAAAAGCAGTTTCTATGTGATAGGAGGAGTGAAGGACTGATTGTATCAGGTTAAGTAGGAAAAAACACCAAATTTGTGCTCTTGGGGATTTGGGAGGTGTTGAAATCATCTCTTCATAAACTCTATTTTCTAATAATGCATTGTTATTTCTTTATAATAATTCTATTATATATTTCTATTTCATAATAATTTTTTTATTATTAACTCCATGCTATCAGAGATGAAGTCATTATCACCATAACTCTACAACTTGTTTTTTGGAATATATTTGGACTTGGTTCAAGTTTGTAGTGCTTACACTTCTGGTCTATCTCTTCAGTTCTCTGTGTTTCCAAATTTTAATTTATATGATTTGAATAAACACCATCAGTTCTTCTAAATGGCTTCTTCATTTCTGAATTGTATGTTTTGACTGTCTCTTGGTTAGCTAAATTTCAATAAGTAATTTTCCCCAAAGGGCTTATGAATGCTGTCTTTGAGTTTTCTCATATTTGAGAAGATATTCCTTTGGCTTTTATTCTTGAATGAAAATTATTATGAATATATTTTTTCTTGGTAACAATATTTCCTCAGTGCTTTCACAATTTTGCTGTACTGTTTCTGGTTTTATGAATAAGTCTGAGTCTAGTCTGATTTTGCCTTTGTGGTTGGCTTTCTTTTTTCTACATAGACAAAATATACTTTTAAAATATATGACCTTTTTAACATCCAGTAGAGAACTCAATGTTGATTTTTATCTTTTAATTCATTTTGGTATAATTGGCATCTTTAATCTACTTATGCAATTTTTCATTTCAGGGAAATTCTGCTGTGTCATTTCTCTGAATTCATTTTTAAGATTTCCGTTGATGTATTCTCCATTTTAAGACATTTCTGTTGGATCATCAGTCTCTTTGTACCTATTATCTCATTCTTATCATACTAATCTTTTTGTCCTTTTCCTCAGTGTTTAAAGTGAGAATATAGATTTCAGCAATAATTATTCTTCCTTGCTGTTTCTCATTTTTTTTATTAGATCAGCTGATTTATCATTTGAGCTTATAACATGCTTATTTTGCTCTCTTTGTAATATGTCCAAAAGAATTGGCACTATAGGAGTTTTTTCCCTTTAAATATACTTGGTTTCTTAATGTTTTCTTCATTCAGTTTCTGCATGTTTTCTTTCTTTAGAAACAAAAAAAAACAACTCAGTAAAATCAGGTAAGTTACTTGTTTTAGAAAGCTAGTATGTAGAATGACATTAAAACCTAAGCCTCCTTTTTTCCTAGTGTGGGTTTTATGCTTCCATTTTATGTTCTTGCCAGAGCTTGATCTTGCTATTCTGTTTCAGAGGGCAAAGCAATTACAAGCCATGGACAATAAAATAAACATCATCTGAATTGGAGTATCTCTGTACATATTCTGACAAATTGATGATTAAAACACTTAGTCTCCTTCCAGTATCATTGAAATGATAGTCTAGTTAGGCTAACTTGAAGGGTAGATGGATGGAAAGCGTACGTGAGGATCAGGAATAAAGGCAGGGTAATAGACTAACCACGAAGGTAGATAGGCTTACGTTTCAGGACCTCAGCCTGACTGGACTGCTGCAGGAAAAATGTTTTTTCTAGTAACAGGAATTTTAGCAATGTTTTCCTGATCAGCTCTTTCCGTCAATATTTCAAGTAAAAGATATGTGATCCTTAGTAACTACCTCTTTCCAGTTTAATTTCTACTTCTTTAGACTGTCCCTCTTGTCAAACGACATTGTAGTGCCTGCTGGGACTTTTGGGGATCTAAGGGAGTTGAGTTGGAGACATATTTAGTTTCGGCTTAGATGAAAAATGCTTTTACTTTTGCCAGGAAACAAGGATTCTACTTACCTGGACCAACTTTATTACCTCTGATAGTCCTACCCTAACATTCTCACACCTTGATACAGACTCAAGGCTTTAATTTCATAGCTTAGCTTGCCTTTTGACATTTAAACCAAGGCAAAACAAGTACTTGCAGTGATTATCCCAGTCTGAATTTAGCTTAGTTTTTGTTTATTTTGTTCTTTCTCTGGTGATTTTTGTTTTTGTTTTCCTATAAGTCCACAAATGCTTTACCAAGTATGTCTCAATTCAAGACTATTTATATTTTCATAGGAGAATCTTTCTATATACATTATGGTCAGGAATCAGAAGTCTCTTTTGCATTCAGTATTTGGCACAGATATTTAAACTTATGTTTTCCAAGTACAAGTAGAATTAATCAGCATCTATATTCTGTGTCTCAGAAAACAAATGACTAATCATTCCTTTCATTCTCTTAGCTATCTTCTGTCAAATTTGGTCTAAGGGAGAGTCTCTATCAATCTTTACCAGCAGTCTTCACTTCCTTTATTGATTATATAGATTTGTTTCTAGATTTACAAGTTGTCCCATTATGTGTATTAATACATAAAATGTGTTTGCAAAGTTGCTTCAGTCGTGTCTGATTCTTTGTAATAACTCTATGGACCATAGCCCACCAGACTTCTCTGTCCATGGGATTCTCCAGGCAAGAATACTGGAGTGGGCTGCCTTCCCCTTCTCCAGGGGATCTTCCCAATCCAGGGATCAAACTCTCATCTTTTATGTCTCTTGTATTGGCAGGCAGGTTCTTTACCACTAGCACCACCAGGGAAGTCCAACATAAAATTTAGCCTTCCTAACTACATTGCTCATATTTTCTTCCTGTAACCTAATTCTCTTTCTCTTGAATTAAAGAAGTATTTCCTCTAGAATTTCTTCCATTGGGAATTTATAGGTGTTATGTATACTTTCTGAGAATTTTCATGTTTAAATTTCTTTTTTTTCACTCAAACGTCATATTTACTTAGAAATAGAATGTTATTGCTCTTTTAAAATGCTGTTCATACTCTCAAAGATTTTATTTTGATGAGAATGTTGTCGGTTTTATTTTTTATTTTTTAATTTTATATTAGAGCAGTTGATTTACAATGTTGTATCAGTTCCATTGTAAAGTGATTTAGTTGTACATATGCATATATCACTTTGAAAATTCTTTTTCCATATAACTTATTAGAGAATACTGAGTACAGTTCCTTGTGCTATACAATGGGTCCTCATTGGTTATCTGTTTTAATATAGTAGTGTATATATTAATCCCAAGCTCTTAATTTATCCCTCCCCCACACCTTTCTCCTTTGTTAACCATTAAGTTTATTATCTAAATTCCTGAATCTGTTTCCATTTTGTAAACAAGTTCATTTATATCACTTTTTTATTCTGCATATAAGCAATAACATATTTGGCTTTGTCTAACTTACTTCACTTAGTATGATAATCTCCAGGTCTAATCATGTTGCTGCAAATGGCATAATTTTACTTTTTTATGACTCAGTAGTATTCTATTGTATATATGTATGAAATCTTAATCCATTCATCTGTTGATGGACATTTCGGTGCTACCATGTCTTGGCTATTGTTAATAGCTCTACTATGAACAATGGAGTGCATGTATCTTTTTGAATTAGAGTTTTCTCCAGATATATGCCCAACAGTAGGATTGCTGGATCACCTGGTAGCTCTATTTTTAGTTTCTTTAGGAAAAACCATACTGTTCTCCATAGTGGCTATACCAATTTATATTCCCACAAACAGTGTAGTAGAGTTACCTTTTCTCCGCACCCTCTCCAGTATTTATTGTTTGTAGGCTTTTTAATGATGGCCATTCTGACGGATGTGAGCTGATATCTCATTGTGGTTTTGACTTTCATTCTTCTAATAAATAGCAATGTTAAGTATCTTTTTACATGCCTGTTGGCCATATGTATGTCTTCTTTGCTTTTAGCTTCTCTTGAACTTGTTCACAAAACAGAAGCTAAAGGCAAAGGAGAAACGGAAAGATATACCCATCTGAATGCAGAGTTCCAAAGAATAGCAAGAAGGGATAAGAAAAAGTCTTCCTCAGTGATCAATGCAAGGAAATAGAAGAAAACAATAGAATGGGAAAGACTAGAGATCTCTTCAAGAAAATTATACCAAGGGAGCATTTTATGCAAAGATGGGTACAATAAATAACAGAAATGGTATGGACCTAACAGAAGCAGAAGATATTAAGAAAAGGTGGCAAGAATGCACAGAACTACACAGAAAAGATCTTCATGACCCAGATAACCATAATGGTGTGATCACTCACCTAGAGCCAGACATCTTGGAGTGCAAAATCAAGTGGGCATTAGGAAGCATCACAACGAACAAAGCTAATGGAGATAATGAAATTCCAGTTGAGCTCTTTCAAATCCTAAAAGATGATGCTGTGAAAGTGCTATACTCAATATGCCAGCAAATTTGCAAAACTCAACAGTGGCCACATGACTGAAAAGGTCAGTTTTCATTCCATTTCCAATGAAAAGCAATGCAAAAAAATGTTCAAACTATGTGTGTGTGATGAGAACAGTTGCACTCATCACACACACACTAGCAAATTAATACTCAAAATTCTCCAAGCCAGGCTTCACCAGTACATGAACCAAGAACTTCGAGATGTTAAAGCTGGATTTTGAAAAGGCAGAGGAACCAGAGATCAAATTGCCAACACCCACTGGATCACTGAAGAAGCAAGAGAGTTCCAGAAAAACATCTACTTCTGCTTTATTGATATGCCAAAATTTGACTGTGTAGATCACAACAAGACCATCTTACCTGCTTCCTGAGAAATCTGTGTGCAGGTCAAGAGGCAACAGTTAGAACCAGACACGGAACAACAGATTGGTTCCAAATCAAGAAAGGAGTATGTCAAAGCTATGTATTGTCACCCTGCTTATTTAACTTATATGCAGAGTATATCATGTGAAATGCCAGGCTGGAAGAACCAGAAGCTGGAATCAAGATTGCCGGGAGAAATATCAATAACCTCAGATATGCAGATGACAGCACCCTTATGGCAGAAAGTGAAGAAGAACCTAAGAGCCTCTTGATGAAAGTAAAAGAGGAGAGTGAAAAAGCTGGCCTGAAACTCGGCATTCAAAAAACTAAGACTATGGCATCCAGTCCCATCATGTTATGGCAAATAGATGGTGAAACAATGGAAACAGTGAGAAACTTTATTTTCTTTGGCTCCAAAATCCCTGCAGTTGGTGACTGCAACCATGAAATTAAAAGATGCTTGCTACTTGGGAAAAAAGCTATGACCAACCTAGATAGCTTATTAAAAAGCAGAGACATTACTTTGCTGGCAAATTCCCTTTAGTCCAAGCTATGGATTTTCCAGTAGTCATGTATGGATGTGAGAGTTGGACCTTAAAAACAGCTGAGTGCCAAAGCATCGATGGTTTTGAACTGTGATGTTGGAGAAGACTCTTGAGAGTCCCTTGGACTGCAAGGAGATCCAACCAGTCTATCCTAAAGGAGATCAGTCCTGGGTATTCATTGGAAGGTCTGAATTTGAAGCTGAAACCCCAATACTTTGGCCACCTGATGGGAAGAACTGACTCACTGGGAAAGACCCTAATGCTGGAAAAGTTTGAAGGTAGGAGGAGAAGGGGACAATAGAGGATAAGATGGTTGGATGGCATCACAAACTCAATGAACCTGAGTTTGATCAAGCTCTGGGAGGTGGTGATGGACAGAGAAGCCTGGAGTGCTACAGCCGGCAAGGTTGCAAAGAGTGGGACACACACGTAGCAACTAACCTGTTCTGACCCTGATGTCTTCTTTGGAGAAGTGTCTTTTAGCTCTTTGGCTCATTTTTCTGATTGGGTTGTTTGCCACTTTCCTTTTTTAATATTGAGCTGCATGATCTGATTTTATGCTTTGGAGCTGAATCCTTTGTTGGTTGCATCAATTGCAACTTTTTTTGGTCTCATTCTGTGGGTTGTTTATGGTTTCCTTTGTGCACAAAAGCTTTTGAGTTTAATTAGGTCCAATTTGATTTTTTTTAAATTTTCATTACTCTAGGAGGTGGATCCAAAAAGTTATTTCTGTGATATATGTCAAAGAGTGTTCTGCCTATGCTTTCCTGTAAGTGTTTAATAATACTCAGGCTTACATTTAGGTCTTTAATCCATTTTGCACTTATTTTTGTGTATAGTGTCAAAGAATATTCTAATTTCATCCTTTTATATGCATATAACACTCAAGTTTTCCCAGTCGCAGATATTGAAGAAACTGTTTTTTTTTTACATTGTGTATTCTTACCTCCTTTGTTGTAGATTAGTTGACCATAGACAGTTCAGTTCAGAATTCATAGATGCATGGATTTATTTCTGGGCTGTCTGTCCTCTTCCATTTATCTTTATTTCTGTTGTTGTGCAATACCATGTTGTTTTGCTGACCATACCTTTGTTGTATAGTCTGAAGACAGGGAGCCTGCTACATCCAGCTCTCTTTTTCTTTCTCAAGATTGCTTTGGCAAGTTAGGGTCTTTTGTGTCTCCATACAAATTAAAAAAATTTTTTCTTTTGTTCTAGTTCTGTGAAAAATGCCATTGGTATTTTGATAGGGATTGCATTGAATGTGGATTGCCTTGGGTAGTATAGTCAGTTGTCAGTGTTGATTTTTTCCAATTTAAGAACATGGTATGACCTTCCTTTTTGTGACATCATCTTTGATTTCTTTCATCAGTGTCTTACAGTCTTCAGAGTACAGCTCTCAAGCCTCCTTAGGTAGGTTTGCATGCATGCATGCATGCCTAGTCGTGTCAGACTGTTTGCACCTGTGGAGTGTAGTCTGCCAGGCTGCTATGTCTATGGGGTTTTCCAAGCAAGAATATCAGAGTGGGTTGGCATTTCCTCCTCCAAGGGATCTTCCTGACTCAGAGATTGAATCTGTGTCTCCCACACCTCCAATATTGCAGATGGATTCTTTACTACTGAACCACTGTGGAAGTTAGGTAGCTGTCTTTATTTGTAGGTAGTTTATTCTTTCTGATGTGATGGTAAATGGGACTGTTTCCTTAATTTCTCTTTCTGATCTTTTGTTGTTAGTGTATATAGAAGGCAATAGATTTCTGTGCATTTATTTGGTACCCTCCAACTTTATTGAATTCACTGATGAGTTCTAGTTGTTTTCTGGTGGCATCTTTAGGATTTTCTACGTGTAGTATCATGCCATCTTAAAACAGTGATAGTTTTCCTTCTTCCTTTCTGGTTTGGATATATTTTTATTGCTTTCTCTTCTCTGATTGTGATGGGTAAGACTTCCTATACTGTGTTCAATAAAAGTGGTGAGAGGTGGGCATCCTTGTTTTGTTCTTGATCTTAGAGGAAATGCTTTGAGCTTTTCACCATTGAGTATGATGTAAGCTGTGTGTGTGTCATATACGGCCTTTATTATATTGAGGTATGTTCCTTCTATGCTCACTTTCTGGAGCGATTTTACCATAAACAAATGTTGAAGTTTATAAAAAGCTCTTTCTGGATCTATTGAGATGATCACATGGTTTTTATTCTTCAATGTTCATCAGTGATATTGGGCTGCAATTCTCTTTTTATGTGGTACCCTGACCTGGTTTTGGTATAAGGATGATGGTGGCCTCATTTGAATGAGTTTGGGAGGGTTTCTTCCTCTGCAAGTTTTGGAATAATTTCAGAAGGATAGGTGTTAACTCTTCTGTAAGTGTTTGGTAGAGTTTTCCACTGAAGCCATCTGTTTGTGGGGATTTTTAAAATTGCAGTTGGGAGTTTTTAAATCACAGTTTCAATTTCATTACTTGTGATTGGCCTGTTCATATTTTCTGTTTCTTCCTGGTTCAGTCTTGGAAAGTTGGACCTTTCTAAGAATTTGTTCAATTTCTTCTAAGGTATCCATTTTATTGGCATATAGCTGCTGGTAGTAGCTTCTTATGACTCCTTGTATTTCTGTGGTGTCCATTGTAACTTCTCCTTTGTCATTTCTAATTTTATTAATTTGAACACTCAATTTTTTTTCTTGATGAGTCTGGCTAAAGGTTTATTGATCTTAGTTATCTTTCAGAGAACCATCTTTTAGTTTTATTGATCTTTTTTATTGTTTTCTCTCATTTCTTTTATTTCTGCACTAATCTTTCTGATTTCTTTCCTTCTACTAACTTTGGGTTTTCTTTGTTCTTTTTCTAGTCACTTTAGGTGTAACACTAAGGTTGTTTGTTTCAGATTTTTCTTATTTCTTGAGGTAAGATTGTACTGTTATAAACCACCCTCTTAGAATGCTTTTGCTGCATTCCATAGATTTGTGGTCACTGTGTTTTTGTTTTGTCTTTAGGTATTTTTTAATTTACTCTTTGATTTCTTCAATGATTCATTGGTTGTTTAGCAATATTTAGCATATTATTTAGCATATGTATGTAGCATATTATTTAGCCTCCATGCATTGTGTTTGTGTGTGTGTTTTTTTTTTTTTTTACAGTTTTTCTCTTGTAGTTGATTTCTAGTCTCAAAAGGTTCTGGTCAGAAAAGATGCCCGGTATGATTTCAATATTTTTTTTTTATTTTTAAAAAATTCTTTGTAAGAGTATAGTTACTTTACAATATTGTGTTAGTTTCTGCTTTACAGCAAAGGGAATCAGCTGTATGTATACATATATACCATAATTCGGATTTCCTTCCCATTAAGGTCATCATAGAGCATTGAGTAGACTTCCCTGTGCTATACAATAGATTCTCATTTGTTATGTGTTTTATACATAGTAGTGTATACTTGTCAATCCCAACCTCCCAATTTATCCCACCCCCTTTTCCCATCTTGGTGTCCATATGTTTGTTCTCTACATCTGTGTCTCTGTTTTGCTCTGTAGCTAGATTCATCTGTATCATTTTTATAAATTCCACATATATGCATTATTATACTATATTTTTCTCTTTCTAAATTACTAACCCTGTATGACTCTCTAGGTCCATCCATGTCTTTGCAGTTGGCACAGTTTTGTTCCTTTATATGACTGAGTAATATTTCATTGTACATTTGTACCATATTTTCCTTATCCATTACTCTGTTGATATTTAAATTGTGTCCATGTCCTGGCTATTGTAAATAGTGCTGCAATGAATACTGGGGTGCCTGTATCTTTTGGAATAATGGTTTTCTCTGGATTTATGCCTGAGTGTGAGATTGTTGGGTCATATGGTAGTTCCATTTTTAGTTTTTAAGGCATCTCCATACTCTTGTCCATAATCACTGTAGCAATTTACATTCCCACCAACAGTTTAAGAAAGTTGGTTTTTTTCCAAATCCTCTCCAGCATTTATTGTTGGTAGATTTTTTGATGCTGGCCATTCTCACTGTAATTTCAATTTGCATTTTTCTAATAATTAGTGATGTTGAGCATTTTTCACGTGCCTGTTAGCCATCTGTATGTATCCTTTGGAGAAATATGTATTTATTGCTTCCCAGTTTTTGAATGCCTTGTTTTCTTTTACATTGAGTCGCATGTGCTATTTGTATATTTGGAGATTAATCACTTGTCAGTTGCTTTGACTGCAGATATTTTGTTCCATTATAAGTGTTGTCTTTTCATTTTTTAATGGTTTCCTTTACTTTTGGAGAAGGGCATGGCAACCCACTCGAGTATTCTTGCCTGGAGAATCCCATGGACAGAGGAGCCTGGCGTTCTGCAGTCCCTGGGGTTGCAGAGCCGAATACAACTGAGGGATTTCACTTCACTTTCCTTTACAAAAGCTTTTGCAAAATTCCTTTACAAAATTTACAAAAACCTTTGTAAAAAAAAAAAAAAAACCTTTACATTTTAATTAAGTACACTGATTTATTTTTCTTTTCATTTTCATTACTCTGGGAGGTGGGTAAAAATAGATCTTGCTGTGATTTATGTAAGAGTGTTCTGCCTATGTTTTCCTCTAAGAGTTTTATAGTGTCTGGTCTTATATTATTTAGGTCTTTAGTCCATTTTGAGTATGACGGTAGGGAATGTTCTAATCTTTTATACAGATGTGTGAAAAGAATGTTCATTCTTTTAAACAGAGATGTCCAGTTTCCCCAGCATTACATACTGAAGAGTGGAACTTTTTTCCATTGTATATTCTTGCCTCTTTTGTCATAGATTAGGTGACCACAGGTATGAGTTTTTTCTCTGGTCTTTCTATTCTGTTCCATTGATCTATATTTCTGTTTTTGTGCCAGTATCATGCTGTCTTGATTACTATAACTTTGTAGTATAGTTTCAGCTCAGGGCACCTCATTCCTTTAGCTCCATTTGACTTTCTCAAGATTGCTTTGGCTATTTGAGTCTTTTGTGTTTCTACACAAGTTGTAAATACTTTTGTTCTAGTTCTGTGAAAAATGTCGTTGATAAGTTGATAGGAATTGTACTGAAAATGTAGATTTCTTTGGGTACTATAATCATTTTCACAATATTGACTCTTTCAGTCCAAGAACATGGTATATCTCTCCACTGGTTTGTGTCCTTTTTGATTTCTTTCATCATTATCTTACAGTTTTCTGTGTACAGGTCTTTTGCTTCCCTAGGTAGGTTTATTTCTAGATATTCTTTTTTTTTTTTTGGCTGGTGGTAAATGGGACTGTTTCCTTAATTTCTCTTTCTGATGTCTCATTGCTAGCATATAGGCATGCAAGATATTTCTGTGTACTAATTTTGTGTCCTGTAACTTTACCAAATTCACTGATCAGTGCTAGTAGTTTTGTAGTTGCATCTTTAGGATCTTCTATGTCATCTGCAAACAGTGACACTTTTCTTTTCCAATATGGATTACTTTACCCTTTTATTTCTTTTTTTCCCTTCTAATTGTAGTGACTAGGTGGGTCAGACAGTAAATAATCCATCTGCAATGCAGGAGATCTGGGTTTAATCCCTGGGTTGGGAAGATTCCCTGGATAAGGGCATGGTGACCCACTCCAGTATTCTTGCCTGAGAAAGCCTATGGACAGAGGAACCAGGCAGGCTCCAGTCCATGGGGTCACAGAGAGTTGGACGTGACTGACTTAACACTTACTTAGTAGGACTTCCAAAACTATGTTGAATAATGGTAGTGAGAGTGGAACATAGGAACATCCTCGTCTGGTTCCTGATCTTAAAGGAAATGCTTTTTGTTGTTTTCATCAATGAGAATGATGTTTCCTGTGGTCTCGCCATTTATGGGCTTTATTCTGTTGAGGTAGGTTCCCTTTATGCCTACTTTCCTGACATTTTGTCTGCATCTATTGAAATGATCATATGATTTTTATTCTTCAGTTTTCAAATATGGCATATTAGATTTATTTATTAGCACTTATTGAGGAATCCTTGCATTCCTGGGATAAATCCCACTTGATCCTTTTTAGTGTTGTTTGATTCTGTTTGCTAATGTTTTGTTGAAGATTTTTGCATCTATGTTCATCAGTGATATTAGTCTGTTATTTTCTCTTTTTGTGTGACATTTTTGTCTGGCTTTGGTATCAGGGTGATGGTAGTCTCATAGAATGAGCTTGGGAGTGTTCCTTCCTCTAACAAATTTTTGGAAGCTTTAAGTATGTGTGTTAGCTCTTCTCTAAATCTTTGATAGAATTTGCCTGTGAAGTCATCTCATTCTGGAGTTTTGTTTATCGGAAAATTTTAAATCTCAGTTTCAGTTTCAGTACTTGTCGTGTGTGTGTGTGTGTGTGTGTGTGTGTGTGTGTGTGTATACATAGGCATCTAGTTGTGTGTGTGTATATATACACAGGCATCTAGTTGTGTGTGTGTGTATATATATATATATAGGCATCCTTTGTATTTCTGTCTTGTCCATTGTATCTCCTCCTTTTTCTTTTCTAATTTTATCCTCTCCCCTTTTTTTTGTTGAGGAGTCTTTATCAATAATTTTGTTAACCTTCTCAAAGGACAAGCTTTTAGTTTCATTGATCTCTGCTATTGTCTTCTTAGTTTCTATTTCATTTCTGCTCTGATTTTTGTGATTTCTTTCCTTCCACTAACTTTGGATTTGTTTGTTGCTCTTTCTCTGGTTACTTCAGGTGTAAAATTAGGTTGTTCATTTGAGATTTTTTTGGTTTCTTGAGGTAGGATTGTATTGCTATAAACTTCCCTCTTAGAATTGATTTTGCTGCATTCCACAGGTTTTGGATTGTCATATTTTTGTTGTAATTTTTTCCAATGTATATTTTCATTTTTTATTTGATTTCTTCAGTGATCTATTATTTAGTGGCATATTGTTGAGCCTCCATGTGTTTGTGTATGTTTACAGCTTTTATTCCTGTAATTGATTTATAATCTCATAGCACTGTGGTTGGAAATGATGCTTAACATACTTTCAATTTTCTTAAAATTTCTGAGGTCTGATTTGTACCCCAAGATGTGATCTATCACACAGAGAATGTTCCATGTGCACTTTAGAACAAAGTGTGTTCTGATGCTTATGGATGGAATGTTTTATAAATATCAATTAAGTTTATCTAGTTCAATGTGTCATTTAAAAGTTGTGTTTCCTTGTCAATTTTATTTGCGTGATCTGCCCATTGGATTATGTGTGGTGTTAAATTCCCTGACTATTGTCACTGTCTATTTCCTCTGTTATTTGTCTTGTGTATGTAATGACGTGCTCCACTGTTGGATGCAAAAATATTTGTAATTATTACATCTTCTTCTTGGATTGATACATTGATCATTATGTAGTGTCCTTGCTTGTCTCTTGTAGTCCTTATTTTTAAGTCTATTTTATCTGAGGATTGTTACTCCAGCTTTCTTTCAATTTCCATTTGCATCAACTATCCTTTTCCACTCCCTTACTTTCAGTCTGTAAATATCTCTAGACCTGAAGTTAGTCTCATGTAGACAACCTGTATATCAGTCTTATTTTTGTATTTATTCAGTCTGTCTGTCTTTTGGTTGTAGCATTAATATTCTTGCATTTAAGTTAATTATTGATATGTATGTTCTGATTGCCATTTTGTTAATCCTTTTGGATTTGTTTTGTAGGTGTTTTTATTTTTTTGTTCTCTTTTGATAACTTTAGTGTTGTGTTTGGATGTCTTTTTCTTTTTGGTGTGTTGATCGATTATAGATTTTCTGTTTGCAGTTACTGTGAGGCTTTAATATAGCCATCTATATATAAATAAGACTTTTAAGTTGTTGGTCTTTTAATTTCAAATGCGTGTCCAATATCTTACATTTGTCCTCTCCTCTTTTCACAATTGATGGTTTTGACATCATATTTATGTGTGAATGATTTCTACCTTATTGTATATGTGCATTTACTGGTGAGCTTTTCTATTCATCGTTTTCTTATTTTTAGTTATAGCTTTTGCTTTTCTGCCTAGATAAGTTCTGTTAACATTTGCTGTAAAGCTGGTTTGGTGATGAATTCTCCTACATTTTTCTTGTCTATTAAGATTTTAATTTCTCCATCAAGTCTGAAATAGAGCCTTTGTGAACAGAGTATTCTTGGTTGTACTTTCTTCTCTTTCATCACTTCAACTATATCATGCCGTTCCCTTTTGACTTGCAGAGTTTCTGCTGAAAAATCAGCTGATAATCCTATGGGTATTCCCTTGTATGTTATTTGTTGCATTATATATATATATATAAAATGCAGGAGACTTGGGTTTGATCCCTGGGTCAGGAAGATCCCCTGGAGAAGGAAATGGCAACCCATGCTGGTCTTCTTGCCTGGAAAATCTCATGGACAGAGGAGCCTGGTGGGCTACAGTCCAAGGGGTTGCAAACAGTCAGACATGACTGAGTGACTTCATTTTCACTTTCACTTTTCACTTTCACACACACACACGTGTGTGTGTGTGTGTGTGTGTATCCTGCCTGGAACTCTCGGTGTTTCCTGGACTTGGGTGACTGCTCCCTTTCCCGTGTTAAGGAAGATTTTTTTAGCTATTATCTCTTTAAGGAGTTTCTCAGGCCCCATTTCTCTCCCTCCTCTTTCTGGGACCCTTATAATGCAAATGTTAATGCCTTTAAAGTTTTCCTAGAGATCTCTTAGACTGTCCTCATTCCTTTTCTTTTCTTCTGTTCCACAGCAGCGATTCCACCATTCTGTCTTTCAGCTTACTTTTCTTCTACATCATTTATTCTATTGATACTTCCCAGTGTCTTTTTCATCTCTGTTTGTTCTTTAGAGCTTCTAGCTCTTTGTTAAACATCTCTTAACTTTTTGGTTTATGCCTCCATTCTTTTTCTGATATCTTGCATCATCTTTACTATTATTACTCTGAATTCTTTTTTGGGAAGGTTGCCTATCTCCACTTTATTTAGTTGTTCTTGGAGGTTTTATCTTATTCCTTAATCTGGAACATTTTCTATCTCATTTTCTCTGACTGTCTATTTGCAATCTCCATTCAGCAGGCTGCAGAACTGTAGTTCCTCTTGCTTCTGCAGTCTGCCCCTGGTGGGTGAGGCTGGTCTAAAAGGCTTCTGTAGGCTTCCTTTTGGAATTGGCACCTGCCCACTGGTGGGTGGAGCTGGATCTTGTCTCCCAGGTAGGCATGGCTATGTAAATGGGTGTGTTTAGCAAGTGGCTGTGGGCTCAGGGAAGAGTTTAGGCAGCCTGTCTGCTGAAGGTAGGGACAATGTTTTCATCCTATCAACTGTTTGGTCTGAGATGTCCCAGCACTGGAGCCTACAGGCTCTTGTGTGGGGCCAGGTCTCAATGGTGGCCTCCAGGAGGGTTCATGCCAATGAGTACTCCCTAGAACTACCACCACCAGTGTCTTTTTCCCCACAGTGAGCCACAGCTGTCCCCCCATTCCACCACCACAACCTCCCCCAGGAACTCTCCAAGACCAGCAGGTAGGTCTGTCTTAGGCTCTTATTGAGTCCCTTCTTTTTCTCTGGGTTGTGGTGAACATGACAAGTTGTGTGTGCCTTCTAAGAGTGGAGTTTCTTTCCCCTTGAGTCCTGTGGAGTTCCTGTACTCACACCCCACTGGCCTTCAAATTCAAATGCTCTGGGGGCTCTTCCTCCTGATGCCAGACTCCCAGGCTGGGGAGCCTGGCAGGGGTTCAGGACTCTCACTCTTGTGGGAGAATGTCTGTGATATAATTATTTTCCAGTTTGTAGGTTATTCACTGCCCACTGGTATGGGATTTTAACACAATTGTACCCACTCCTTGGGCTTCCCAGGTGGTACTAGTGCTAAAGAACCCACCTACCAAAGCAGGAGAGGAAAGAGACAAGGGTTCAATCCCTGGGATGGGAAGATCCCCTGGAGGAAATAGCAACCCATTCCAGCATTCTTGCCTGGAGAATCCCACAGACAGAGGAGCCTGGCAGGCTACAGTCCATAGAGTCACATAGAGTCAAAGATGATTGAAGTGACTTAGCATGCACCCCCTCTTACCTGTCATCTCTTTGTGGCTTCTTCTTTGTCTTTGGTTGTAGAATATCTTTTTTGGTAGGTTCCAGTGTTTTGTTCTATAGTTGTGATTTTGATGCTTTTGTTAGAGGGAGAGGGTCATATCTTTCTAGTCGGCCATCTTCCAATTAGCCCTGATTCTGGTTTATTAGAAGTTTAATGTTCTTTTGTCTGAAAACATTCAGAATTTTTTTTTTATTTAAGTATAGTTGATTTCCAATGTTAATTTCTGCTGTACAGCAAAGGGATTCAGTTATACCTATGTATATATTTTTTTCTTATATTGTTTTCCATTGCAGTTTATCAGATGGTATTGAATATAGGTCCCTGTGCTGTACAGTAGGGTCTTGCTGTTTGTGTTAAAAGTGTTAGTCTCTTGGTTGCGTCCAGGTCTTTCTTACCCCATGGTCTGCAGCCTGCCTGGCTCCTCTGTCCATGGAATTCTCCAAGCAAGAATACTGGAGTGGGTTGTCATTCAATATTGAACCTGGGTCTCCTGCATTGTAGGCAGATTCTTTAGCATCTGAGCCACAAAGTTGCTGTTTATTCATTGTAAATATGATAATTTGCATCAGTTAACCCCAAACTCCCAATCCATCCCTCCCCACCCCCCTTCCCCATTGGCAGCCACAAATTTGTTCTAGGAATCTATTTCTATTTCATAGTTAAGTTTGTGTCAGTTTAGATTCCACACATAAATGATATCATATAGTATTTGTCTTTCTCTTTATGACTTACTTCACTTAGTATGTTAATCTCTAGGTCCATTTATATCACTGCAAACGGCATTATTTTTAATGGCTGAGGGGCATTCCACTGTATGTATATACAACATCATCTTTATCCATTCATGCATCAGTGCACATTTTTAAGTTGTTTCCATGTCTTGGTTATTGTGAATAGTGCTTCTCTGAACATAAGGGTGCATATATATATTTTAAAATTATAGTTTTAAATTATGTCCATGAATCATATTGCTGGATCATACGGCAAGTCTATTTTTAGTTTTTTGAGGAACCTCCCTAACTGTTTTCCATAATGGCTGCACCAACTTACATTCATACCAACATCGGAAGATTCTCTTTTCTTCACACCATCGCCATCATTTGTCATTTGTAGAATTTTTAACGAGGGCCATGGTCCAGATTGTTTTTTTATGTTAATAGTAACTCTACTGCACATATTTGTTTGTATTTATGTATGTTTCTTCCCAGAAATTCCTGGTCTTTTCAATCTGTTCTACTCATTTCCCCTCAGATTTGGAGTATTCTCTTTATTTCTTTGAGGAGAGGCTTTCTTTCATTTCTCTTTTCTCCTTTGTTCACCTTTATAAGGATTTAGAATGTCTGTTTTTTATCTACCTCCTTTGTCTTTTCTCCCCATACTTTTCACTGTCAGTTACTCTGTGCTACACTCTGGATAGACTTCCATGGACAGATCTTTTAGAAAAGTAATATGCTCTTTAACTCTGTAAGAGCAGCACAGCTTCTCTTTGAATATTTAAAAAATACTTCAACAACTATTTAAAACTTTAAATTGTTTATATTTTCTTTGATAAGCTATTTCTTCTGTCTTATTGTTATACTTCATTTAAAACTGTATTCATTTTATAATATCACAAATCACTTTTATTTCAGACTTTAAAGTTATGAACACTTACAAAAAATCAAAACTTATCTAAGTCCCTGAAGAGGCTAAGTAAAATTCTCCACCTCTGTTCTGGAAGACAGAAGTAGGTATAATTTGGAAAAATAATAAAAACTAGTGTAGAAAAGTTCTATGGTAGAGTCAGCAGAAAAGGTCCAAATTGAAACTTTGAGATTATAATATGTAGGGGTTGATTTAACTGTTTGCCCATAATAGAATATTTTATGAACTTGTAAATACTTCGTTTGTTACTATGGTGCCAAATGGAACAGGATTAGGTCTCCTCATTCAACACATGGCAAAGCCAATCCATTCACACTGGGCTGTGGTGAAGGCAAGTATCAGTACAACATTTACTACAGGGTACTAGGCAAGGAGAATGAGCAGTTAGTGCTCAAAAGACCCAAACTACCAATGGTTTTCAGGTAAGGCTATTAAAAGACAGTGTTATGGGAAAAAGGTCATAGGATGTGTCATCAGCTCATGGATAATTTTCTGATTGGTTGGTGGTGAAGTAGTAGGGTGGTGGTGTTTTAGAAATCTTGACTATTAACCTTCTGATTCAAACCAGTCCAGAATCTTCCTTTGAGGTCTGCAGTTTGCACTTGGTGGGGTGTCTAGTCTCCATAAAAACGACTTTCTGATGCACATTCTTATCTGTTTTGCTAAAGGAGAGTTAAGGTCCTCTGAACCCATCTCACAGTTCAAGTTACTGCTTATATTATTATCTCCTTCCTCACTTAGTTGCCTCTTTGTTCCCATTCCTGTCCCTACTTAAATGTTTAACTGCTTGAGCCTATTTCTGGAACTCAGAGATGCCTGGGAGATAAAGCTTTTTCCACAAAAAAGAGGCTGGGAGACCAGAGGGGCTTGTGCTAGGAAGACTGGCAGGATCCTGCTTAATTTCAGCTGTAAAATATTTATGTTTTTGGCTTTCCTCATATATTTGTTGAGTATTGACTGTACTTTCTTCTTTGCGTTTGGGATTTTTTAGATTAAATATTCTTTTGGTCTGTAGGCACAGTTCCTTTGTTATCAGGGTGCTACAAGTTAATGCTTTTTTACTCTACCTGTATTTCATGAGGAGGGGAGTGGGCAGGGATACACAGATAGGCAAGATCTGCAGGTAACTTCTGGGTAGGGTCTTGCTATTCCTCTGGAAATTAACTGTCACTTGAGAAAATCTTTTGGGTAATTACCTGTGAGGGAAAATGTGAAAGGAAAAGATTCTGATGGAAACGTCATGATCAGAAATGAATGAACAGCAGCAGTATGTGTAAAAAATATGTAGGCAAACTGGAAAAGTATTTTTATATTTAAAAGAAAAAGAAAATGTTTGATTTTTAAAGCAAATAACCTATGATAATAGCACAAAGTTCAGAATGCAATAAATGGAGCTGAACTGTTGTAAAGTTCTCATGCTGTCTGAGATGTGGTAAAATAATTATCTCTAGCAGCTAACCACTAAAAGAATAATATATAACAATATAAATAACATATGCATGAAAGAAATAAAATAGTAAAGGATAATTGATTATTCAAAGGAATGCTAGAAAAGAATAAAATACATGGAGCAGTTAGATAATAAATAGCTAATAGATCTAAGTCTACCTGTATCAGAATAAAACATAAAAGAAGTCTAGTTAAATGACAAAAATTGTCAAAGGACTAAACACATTAAAGAGCCATTTTCTCTTTATGAAAGTCACATTTTGATTTTTTTATTTTTATCTAAAAATGTTTATATTGTAGTATAGATGATTAACAATGTTGTGTTAGTTATAGGGACATAAAGCAAACTGATTTAGTTACACATTCCCATTTAGGTCATTGCAGAGTATGGAACAGAGTTCCCTTTGCTGGTTGTCTATTTTAAATATAGAGTGTACATGGCAATCCCATACTCCCAATCTGGCCCTCCCTCCAGCCTTTCCTTTGTAGCTTTGGTCTCTATGAGTCTGTTTCTGTTTTGTAAATAAGTTCATATGTATCATTTTTAGATTCTGCATATGTGACATCATATGATAGATACGTCTTTAACTTACTTCACTTAGTGTAATAATCACTGAGTCTGCTTTTAATATTTTCTTTGTCTTTAGTTTTTGTCAATTTGGTGAGTATTTGTCTTGCCATGTTTTTCCTTGAGTTCACCCCGTGTGGGACTATTTCCTGGATTTGGGTGTGTTTTTCCTTTCCCATGGTAGGGAATTTTTTGGCTGTTTTCTTTTCAAATATTTCAGGCTGTTTCTCTCTCTTCTCCTTCGGGGACCCCTATAATGTGAATATTGGTACATTTAAAGTTGTCCCAGATATCTCTTAGGCTGTACTCATTTCTTTTCTTTATTATGTTCCATAGTAGTGATCTCCACCATTCTCTTTCAGCTCACTTATCTGTTAGTCTACCTCATTTATTCTGCTATTGAATCTGTGTCATGGGATATGTTTACCAGGTAGGCATGTACTCAGTAAGACTGTAAGCAGCCTGTCTGCTGATTGGTGGGGCTGTGTTCCTGCCCTGTTGGTTATTTGGCCTGAGGCATTCCCACACTGGAGCCCACAGGCTGCCGGGTGGGGCCAGGTCTTGGTTAGAAAATGGTAGCCTCCAAGAGAGCTTACACCAAGGAGTACTCACCAGGTCTACCACTGCCAGTTCCTTTGTCCCCACTGAGAGCCAAAGCCAGCCCCTTCCTTCACAGGAGGCAAGTCTGGCCTCCAATACTAGCAGGCAAGTCTGGCCCAGTCTCTTATGAGATCACTGCTTTCTGCCCAGGATCCTGATACTCAGGACACCCTGTGGGTGCTGTCCAAGAGTGGAGTTTGTTTCCCTCATTCCAGTGATCAAACCACACTGGCCTTCAAAGCCAGATGCTCTTGTTGCCAGACCCTGAGGCTGGGCAGCCTGACATGGGACTCAGAACTCTCATGCCTGTGGGTGCACTTCTGAGTTATAATTATTTTCTACTTTGCGAGTTTCCCAGCCAGCGTGTATGGGATTTGATCTTGATTGCGTTCCTCCTACCATCTCACTGTGGCTTTTGCTTTGTCTTTGTATGTAACGTATATTTTTTGGTAGGTTTCAGCAATTTTTTGGTCAATGATTGTTTGGCATTTAGTTGTGATTTTCTTACTGTAAGAAGATGTGAGCTCATATCTTTCTGCTCTGCCATCCTGACTGTATGAAAGTCACATTTTAGATGAGAATATAGAAAGTGACTTTTAAAAAGTATACTGTAAAAATATTTAAATACTAACCAAATTAATTTGATGTAACTATACTAATATAAAAAACTTTGAGACAGGAAATATTAGAGGCACAGGAAAGAAATTTTATGTGGATAAATGGTCTTTATAAAAATGGAGATACAACAATCCTAATTTACCTAAAAATGCAAAAAGCCAAAATTTAAAGAATAAGATAAACAGAAAAGTTATCAACCACACTTGGTTATAGGAACACAAATCTTAGTAACTGTTAAGAAAAGGCTAACACAAAACTGTAAGGAATATATATAACCAATCTGTCCTACTTGATATTTACAGAGTTCTACACTAAAGAGAAGCAAAATTCACATCATTTTTAGTAACAATGCTGCACTTTTTGCAAAATGAATCTATATGTTATACACTCAAGTATAAACAAATTTCAAAATATTGAAAGTAATACAGAGGATATTTTCTTATCCGAGAGGAAATAAACTAGAAAGCAGCAACAGAATAATTAGAAAATCCTCAAATGTTTGGAAATTAGATATAAACTTCAAAACCAATGAGTCCAAAAAATGGAATAACAATTATAAAATACTTTGCACTGAAAAATAACATGGCTTATAAAACTTAGGAGATGCAGCTGAAGCAAAGCTATATAGAGAGACATTTACAGCTTTAAATGCATATGCAGGACAAAAAAGAAGGAAACATTTGAAGGAGCTACAAGTTGAATAGTCATAAAATACTCTGTGTTTGAGAGTCTCATTCAATGAACAGGATGGTAATTCTCTGAGCAAGAATCATAGTTCTATTTATAATTTATATACATTTGTCATCACAGTCTTAAAATGGAAACATGTTTACTACACACGGAAGTTAATTATTATAATGAGAAGTACAAAATAAGTTACATTAAAAAGCACATATAAAAGATTAATTTTTTTCAGTGAAAGTTATTGTTTGTCAGCACTAAATTAAACCTTCTATATACTCTGCTCTGATTCTGTTACTGGGATTCATTTCACTGTGAGCTGATTTTAATTTAGGTCAGGCAGTAGAAACCAGAGAAAGCTTGGAATATGGGAGTTGTGTAGAAAGTATTTACTACGTCTGTTCCCCTAGTGTTGCTGTAGAAGCAGTGACAAACTTTAATCTCCATATTTTCCATATTTTTTTTTCCATCTTCAGCGCCAACCTGACTGTATGTCCCCAGGTAGCAGAAGCACCGAGACATGTTCACTTTACCCGCTCTGACCAACCCCTTCTGAACTATTAGGTTCCTATGACTCTATCTCTTCCTCTCTTCCCTTAGACTTAAAAATGGTAGCTGCTTCTTGTAATTATTAATTCTTCATTTTCTCTCAGAAAGGCCTATTTTTGCTCTTACAGCCACCACGTAACCAATTTCCTGTTAGAAATGACTAAGAAAGTGGAGAAATTGTCAGTTGCTCAGTCATGTTAGACTCTTTGCAACCCATGGACTGTAGCCCACCAGACTCCTCTGCCCACGGGATTTTCCAGGCAAGAATACTGGAGTGGGTTGCCATTCCCTTCTCCAGGGGATCTTTCTGACAGATAGGGATTAAACCCGGGTCTCCTACTTTGCAGGCAGATTCTTTACCACCTGAGCTACCACAGTGGTATCCAATTTCTATAAAAGGAAGAAAACCAAGAGTAATCTGAAAACATCCCTAGAAAGGTTCAGAATCACCCCCACAGATAGGGTAAATTAAAGAAACAAGCCACAGTTTGAGGTGAAAGTTGTGGTAAGAGGGTGACAGACACCAGAGGCAGCTGCACAAGAGCAAATGACTAGGTGTTAGTTCAGTTAACAGAAGTTCTCTTGCAATATTTTGAAAATATTGTATTACTTATTCAGTATTAGTAGTAATAAAGTATTGAGTGATTTTAAGGTATTCTTGTTAATATATACATTGTAGGTAAACAGAAAGTAAAATAAAGTGCATGGTCTCTGGATTAGATACCATATAAAACATATCTATTTTAACACTTTTATAAAAAGTAAACATGACACAATTTATCCAGAATAGTGGAGGACAGAGGAGCCTGGTGTGCTGTAGTGCATGGGGTTGCAAAGAGTTAGACATGATTTAGCAACTGAACAATCTGGAATTTAATGTAACGATTAATAGGTATCAAACCACACACACAAAAGCCAAATAAAGACTTAGAGCAGGAACTGCAGGGTGAAAGTTGGCTATTGCTTTGAATATCACTGAATATGGATGGCCATGATTCCATTGCTCCATGGGATCTTTTTATCTTATTACCAACTGGCTTATTTTCTGGTCTAATATCTTTTCTCAGTTTCATAACAGTATATGCATGTTTTCTGATTTTTGATTCCTCAAAACTCAGTTGAAAGATGATAATTTATGACTGTGACTTTTGATCCTATTGCAGCATACTCCCTCTTTTTGTTTTCCAGTTCTCATTATTAATAAGGGAAAGATGGTTTTATGTTTTACTTATTCAGTCTACAATATGGATCATCATCAGGTTTGAGTCAGGTAGGAAACACTGTTTCAACTCACAATAAGTAAAGTTATTTTTTAGGTAGCTTTTGGAAAGTTTCAAAGATGGAAAACACTCAACATAAACTTGAGAGATTTGCTGTTTTGCTCCTAAACTGATAACTGTCTCTTACCAGTAAGGTTCATGAATATTTGAATCATTCTTGTTAAAGAATGGATTCTACTGGATCCATCCAGAATACATGCTGGATTCTACTCCAAACATATTTTATCTGGAATCTGTGGTGTGTGTTGGAAAATATGCATTTTAATTATTTCTCCAGTAAATCTTAAGTACCAAAACACTAACCAAAATGCTGCACTAGAATTTAAGTGCAATGTATACCATCCATTCTTCAGTATTTGAATACTCCAAAAATCATCTCAATAAGAGTCTATGTGTATTCTTTAGAGGGTATAATTATACCCCAACTGCTACAGATTCTTGAATACTTGAAACACATAAACATTAAATTGGCATCAAAATATAAATTTTTCTTTCTGGGAAAAGTAGATTAGATATAAAGGTGCAAAAATAAAGATTTATCACTTTTTCCAAAATCCATATGTGAGACCCATGCAAAAGGAGATTTGGTCTGTAATTGGACAGTTACTCAGGCAGCCTAAGAAAAAGTCACAGTTTCATACTCACATTGTCCTGAGATTGGGGATAAATTAGGCTCCCATTCAAACCTGCATCTAAAAGGCAGACCCAGACTTGTCCCCATACGTACTTATTTTATGAAACCTGAATTCCATGAGGAATGATCTGTTGCTATAAGCTAGCCTAAATGTGAAAATAACATAGAAACAGTCATCTTTAACACTTCAACCCTTACTAAGAGGAAGAAATACCAGTAGCTGTGAGATTGTCTTTCCACCAATCAGAAATCACTCCTCCTGGGAAGAAATAGTTACAAGGATGAAGGCAGAGGCAAAAGTAGTTTTCCCAATAGTCCCCAAAGAGATGAAGTTCCCATTGTAATAACTAAAAGACTTTGAGAAGACAATTATCCACAGCCTAATCCTCCAAGGTCTCTACCTGGATGATAAATACTTTTGTTGTAACTTGTTATTTTGTACTGGGCTAGAGCTGATTACCAGTTTTCTGATAGTTTTAGGTGAACAGTAAAGGGACTCAGCCATACATGTACATGTATCTACTGGATGATATATACTTTTAAAAACCTTTAAATTTGCTCTCAGTTAACTATATTTAAATATTACTTTTAGACTGTTGTAGGGAAACACATAAGAAATTTGGTATGCAATTTATTATAAAAATGTTGTTTTGAGGAAGTTGCTTGCTCTGTTATATTTCTTCTCTTGAAGACCCAGAGGGAAAAATTCACTGTCCTTAGAAATAGATCCAGAGATCTATTTCTCCTAAGCAGGCTCAGACCCCATTTGTCCAAAATGAAACTCATCTCTCCTTCCTCAAAACACACTCCTCCTCTTGTTTCTTAAACATATGGTGCTATTCTTTCTTGGTTTCTCCTATTTTTCCATGTTCCATATAAAAGCAGTCATTGAATATTGCAAATATCTACTTCTTCTATATCTCTCTATTCCCACTACAAGTCCCTTACTTGCCTGGATACTAGAACATCACTCCTATTGTGTGTCATTCCCACCTTTACAGTACTAAACTAGGCCACGTGTTTTGACCTAATAGGCTTGCAAAAGGCAATGGATTGAAATTGCATATTTGTTTTACACGTTGGACTGTAAGTACTGAGAAGACAGGCACTGTGTCACAGACACTACAAATAACAATTATTTTTCCTTATGTTAGACATTTGTGAACTCATGTGAGAAAATTTGTTTTTATATCAATTCTGACAATGATGTTGGACCTCCTGTATTAAGTGGTGGTATCTCCATGGATGTATCATACTTTGAATCTTAGCTAATTTACTTGTTTACCCAATTTTCTTCTAGTATGCATTTCAAATACAAGTCACCTTTAGAATTAGGCAGGATGTAGGTAAATATTGTTGGCCAAAAAAGTTCATTCAGAGTTTTCCATAAGATGTTCAATTTTTTTGCCAACTCAATAATTTAAACATTAATTCAACAGACCTGGGCTGGCAGACAACCAGCAATGTCCTTGAGGACAGTCAGCTTCCTGTAAATCACATCTGGAGAACCATTAATCTTGTCCAGGGCATGTCTGTTAGCTAGCTTCTATGTCTTTTTATACGTGTACTTTCAGTGATGTCATGCTTCAAGCCAACTCAGCTCTTAACTGTAAGGTATTAATAGATATACCCCTAGAATGCTCTTTTATTTCATGCTTCACATGCTCAATGGGTTTGACCTTTTAAACATTATTAATAAATGTCTTAACTCTCTTTGACCTCATCATCTTTAAGAGACACTTCTAAAAGCATTGCTGAGAGACATAATACTAAAAAGAAAATAATTTGGGAAAACTACTGCAGATAAGCTATAGGAATGTGAAAAAATGTAGTTTTTCAGAATCTCGGGTTATCTGAAGACATTTCTGGGGCTTCTTAAAGGGGAAATGAGCAGATAAAGCTAGGATGGTATTCCTCCCTTGATTTTCTACTTCAGTCGTAACATTCTTTTTGGAGATTTGTGGTGGGGAATTTAAAGATACTTTTAAAAAAGAATATAGGACTATAGGATTTCAGATCTATGTAATTCTTAGAAGCATGCTCATTTAATCAAATATTTTCTCAATTCTCTTTTCCTTAGAAAGCTTGCCCACAAACACATAATTTGCTGATTTTCACCTTCTGCCTAAAGCCCTCAAAGTATCCTAATGATTTTGTTAATCATAGATGGGCCTCATGTTTTATTTAGAATTTAGTAGTATTAATAACACCATTCAATGCATTACTCATCTACCTGCAGAAAAGGCAGAATCTTGAAATATTCTTTAAAATAGTTATAGATTTTTATGTCACCAGTTTTTTACATGTTAAATAGAATTGCATCAGATTAAAGCTGAATTACTGTGGGAAAATATTATGTACACAAGAATTTGAAAACTAAAGCATGAAAATGAATATTTTTAGCAGTTAACAGTAATTTAATTTGTGTTGCACATCAATCTGAAACTTAGAGGAATATAAACTGCATTCTGTTTACTTCTGATTCACTTAATCAGGAAAACTTCAAGAAGCAAATATTTCAGGGTAAATTGCACTACAGAACAGTTGTTACCAAGCATCTGGCAAAATACCTAAAGAGGATTATTCTCATTGACAAGATTTTAAAATCTACATTCTAAAGCCATTAAATAAACTTAATCTGGAGGATCACTACTACTCCATTATCTATTTAAGAAGATAAAATACAAGAACTACTGTTTCCTAGATGAACCAGAACATTTCCAGAATGATGAAAAGTATTCTAGCCTACTGAGTATAAAATTAGATTGCTGGATGGCTGTGGCTGGCTCAGATTCGGAGGTCATGATGACTCTTCCTTATGCTAAGCAGATGAAATGTCAGAATAAAATCATAGCCTGGCTTTAGTTATGAATCTTAAATTAGGTGAGATAAAAAACCTTTTGAAGTGTCATGTACTATGATTTAAGTTTTATCTCCTTATTCTTATCCAGGGTACCAGAAATCTTATTATATACATGAAGACAACTTGCTAGCTAAGCTGACTTTAAATGAGCTTGTACTAACCCTATGGGATCAAGTGAAGCATCTTCTCAATGCACACATAAGTTAGTTTACACATAAGCATGCACTGAATTCACAGCTTATTTTATAGTTTCATGGTTAATACTGTAAGTAAGTGGTAGGCAGCAAACCACACAAAGCCTACTGTATAATTTCTCCTGCAGTGGCAAAATACGTTTAATTGGGGTGGAAGGGATCAAAGATCAATGAGGAGAGAAAAATATGAACTGAAATTTGGAGAAGGGGAAAAAAATAGTTAGCTAGCTATTTTTAACACTTGACTGTGTTTCATCCTAACTCCCTAATTTGAGGAATATTGCCTAGGAAGTGGTTCAATGTATTAGCACCAGTACACTTTGCTTACATTTGAAGCACTCTGTATAGGGCATGAGTCTTTACCTAAAACATGTAAAGAAACTACTATTATATTTGGAATAATAGGTCATTGGCTAAGTTTTTATATATATATATATATACACACACACACATTGTGGCTCAGTGACATCATCTCTTGATCGGGCTTCTGAATCTTGGGATATTAATATTTTAGTAGCACAGAACTTTGATTTAAAAATTTTCCCTTATTCATATCAAAGTTTTGGGAAAGATAACATGCTCTGCAGGAGTGAAAGCTTCAGAGCTCAAAGGAACAGCATCTACCAGGTTTATCTCTTCCAGTAAACTTTATTTGGCAGAAAATAAAGATCTAGACTTCTCACATAATAACGCTTTCTAGTTCAGTCTCCCCTAATCTTCTATAACTTTAATCTTGTGAGAGACTATACTTATCAACATATACGTATACTGCTTATATATAAAAAGTTTGCATCAAAAGTATGAGCCTCAATATTGAGACAAATTTATTTTATCAAATACTCAAAGGTTCCCTTTGTTCAGTTTTACACTATATAGAGACAGGTCAAAGGTGTTCTGGGATCTGAATTCATTTATTAATATTAAACATGGTCTCCAGCTTCATTTACACATATCAAATTTTCTAGACTCCCAATTATATCTTCCTAATTAATTTTAATAACTTTCTACTACCGAATTTTAAATGTGTCACTGGGTATTTCCTTCCTGCTAATGATTTGAATGGACTGCTCTATCATTTACGGTATCATTTTTTAAGGGCTTTCTAGAATTTTAATGGATACCTTGATACCATACCTCAATTTCAGTCAAGTTTGAGATACTGTAATCAAACTGTTGGTTGTCATCAGTAATTTGTGGGATCAGATTCTTGAAGGAAAATGGAAAATAGACTATTTAAGATAATAATAACTGCTTTAAAATATATTAGACATTTAAAAGTTAGAAAATAGAGAATAATAAATTGATAGCTCTAGCCCAAAATAACATTGTTAAGAACATTAGTTTCTACAACCTGGTTGTACAAAAGAAATCACCAAGGGTAGTTTGAAATATTATGGTATCCAGATCCCAAACTTGATAAAATCTCTAGAGATCTGCTTTTCTAAGAATTTTCCTGGATGGGGCTTATAGAGCCATACCAATAAAAGAAAAACAGACTAGTCATCTGGGAACCCCTAGTTAAGAATTTTATGCTAAAAGCACTTAGTTATACTTTACATATCATTTCTTACACGTAAAGAGCTTGCAAATCATTATACCATCTTTATATTAAAAAAAGTAGGAGGGAAAAGAGAAAATCACAGAACTGAGGTTGCAATACCCGCCCCCCCATCTATAGAAATCAGGTGTATCCAGAGAGCTCTAATGACTGGGATCTGCTTACCTGGAGGAGGTGGCACTGGAGCCCTAAATTGGTAGAAACACCAGGTAATTTTGACCAACTGTTGAATGGGACTAGTATGAGAATGAGGAAGCCCTCAGTGTCACAGTTCTGGAAGACTCCAGTATGTCTAGAAAGTGTACCGACTTCTCACATTGAGGGTCAGAGAAAGATGCTGCATGGGTCTGGCAGGGAGGAGACAGGAGTAACAGTATGTGATAGGTCCAGACCTTCATCGTAATCAAGGCATACTTTCCGGGGGAAAGGACTTTAGCAGAACGTAGTTCCCTACCAGAGCCACTACAAAATAAAAGATTTATTTGGAATATTAGAGAATGCTCACTCCTCACAATTTATAGCACAACAAAGTGAAACACCAGAATGAGGAAAAATAGAAAAGGACATCCAAGAACTCTGGGACAATTTCAAACATGTAAAATATTTTTAAGATAAAATACAAAGGTCCAAGAGATCTGTGTCTTGTCTAAAAGTAACTTACTTTAAATACAAAGAAACAGACAAAAGGACAGCAAGGAGATGGAGAAAAATATGCTAACAGTAATCAAAATGAAATCTAAATTAGCTAATGTCAGTCAAAGCCCACTATGAACAAGAAAAATTATTAAGCTAAAGAGGCATGTTAAATAATAAAGGGGTCACTCCTCCAAGAAAATAAATGACCTGAAATGTATATACACTCAAAAAGAATGTAAAACATGAGGGAAAAAATGATAGAAATGAAACAAAAATAGGCAAATTTACTATTTTAGCTGGAGGCTTCAGCACCTTTCATTTAGGGAACTGATTGGTCAAACAGAAAAGAAAATCAGTGGTATGTAGTTGCCCTGAACAGTAATATAAATGTATTTGCTCTAAGTGACATTTATACAGTGCTCCATCCAACAGCAGCAGAATCTACAGTATTCACATTATTGTTAAGTTCCCAAGTAAATACTACCATTTACTACCATCAAATGTATTTACTACCATCAAAGCCATAAAACATACCTGGACAAATTTTAAACATAAATTGTACAAATTATGTTCTCAGGACAAAATGGAATTAAACAAGAGCTAAAAAACAGGAGGATAACTGGAAAATCTCCAAATAACTGGAAATTAACCAATATACTACTAATAATAGGAGACAAAGGTATAATGTAAAATATTCTGAGATATGTAATTGAGAAAATACAATGTATAAACATCTGTGGAATGAAGCCAGAGGAGTGGTTAAAAGAAATGTTTTAGAATGAAATGAATATACTGGAAAATAAGGTTGAGCTAAAATCAATAATCTAAGCTTTCACCTTGGGAGGTTAGAGAAATAAGAATATTTCTTCCATAAGCTTAAAGCAAGTGGAAGAAAAACAGCAATAAAAATTAGAAGAAATCAATGAAAGATAAACAAACGAAAACCTTAACAAACTCTAAAGCTGGCTCTTTGAAAATTTCAATGGAATAGATAAACTAGCTAGGCTAACAAGATTTTTTTTCATCTAGAAAAATTAGAGTTCTAGGAAAGTTTTGAAGATACTTGACTAACCCATATTTTGTCCTTTGAAATTATACTGTTTCCTTATTTCAGAAATAGTAAGACTGAAGACACAATGAGTAAAATGCCTCTACAGTTAGTGTCAGAGCTCAGGTTGTAACACAGATCTCTGAACTCCTAAATTCTGTGCTTTTTCCTCTTCCAGATATGGTTAATTCTCCATCTTCATCTCTGGTCTTGCATTCCAGTCTCAGGTATAAATTAGGATAATTCCTCCAGCTTTATTCCCACCTAACTGGGAATAAATTAGAATGGTATCTGAATAATCTAGAAATATAGACTTTTCTAAAAAGTTTACAGCTCTGTAATAATTCTTTGAAATATGGTTTTAAAAAAGTTTAGAAATTACACATTTTTTAAACATGTCCCAAGTATTTTTTTGAAAACGTCTTTCATTTTTATAGCATCTTTTATAGTAAATCATTGTAATACAGACTTGATGTTTTTATCTCTGAAATATTAGAAGCCATTTTAACCTAGAGCTGGCAATACAGAGCACCTGTACTGACCTAATAAACAGTAATGGCTCATTTGTAAGTTTTATAACCTAAAGGTTTAATATTTTGCTGGAAAGACTCTAATAAGCTTTGGCATAACACATAAGGAGAAATCTATGATCAAATCAGATGACTTTGTGTAGATTATTAGGTAAATAATGCCCATTTAAAATATATACACTTCAGTACCAGACAATTATGTAAATATTAAAGGTATCTTTTTTGAATGAGCTGCTTTAATTTCTATCACATTTATAGTTTTGTTTCACAGTCCTGGCTTACTAGAGGTTGATATGCATATTATAAATGATTGTTGAGCACATTTCCTTAAGAGAAAGAATACTGAGATCATTTCAGCTCCATTACCTCATCAGCGTCTCAATTTCTTTTAAATTAGACTCATTATAACAAGCATTTCATACAAAACATACAATGGGTGATTTCAAATGTTGGTTTTACAATTAGCATATTATTACAAAGTGTTTACTTAATTTTGAACAAATTCTTTTTCTGATTACTTATTCTTTGCCCTGCAGTTTATCAACACATTTCCCCAAATTTTTATATATTTAGCACCTAGTTAGGCTATTTATTAAAAATACAATTTTCCAAGTACTTTATTTTAGAATGCTTTTTAGAAAATTACTCTTATTAGAGTAATACAAGCAATTCTCATGTAAATAAGTGGCCCTGCTGAACAAAACTCTTTGAAATATCTGACTACTTACCACTGTGGATGTTAGGCAATCCTATAGAACCAACAGGATCTTCCATCTCTGAAAAGGGGAGTATTCTCATGTTTGTGAAACAACTACTATAACAGTGCATGGTCTGTGATGATTCTAAAGATAAGAAAAGGAGATGATGTTTACTGAGCAATTACACAGACAAGGAATTGTGAAGAATCATCCCTCAGTGAGGCAGAAAGGCAGGGATGATGAAAGACTGCAGGGGAAGAAGCCAGAGAGTTGTTGCTCTTGACTGGTTTGAGGGAAGCAAAGAATAAAGGAACTCTCTCCTACAGAAAAGTCCTGCTATCTGAAAGTAACACTTAGGGAAAGCAAGATCCAACAACAGCGAAGGAACATTACTCTCAAGTTCATATGGAACATTTGCCATGAGAGACCACCTTCTGCAGCATAAAAAACAGCTTAATGAGTGAAATAGAAATCATACAAAGCATGTTCTCAGAACACATGGATTTAACCTAGAAATCAATGACAGAAAGACAGCTGGGAAATCCTCAGTTAGACATTAAACAACAATTTTAATATTTGACTTACATTCTCAAGAGAAAAATGTTTTGAAGATAATGGAAATAAAAATACAGCTTACAAACACTTGTGGGATGCAGCAAAAGCAGTGCTTAGAGGGAAATTTATATTATTGAGTGCATATATGACAAATGAAGATCCAAAATCAATAGTCTACATTTCCACCTTAGGAAATTAGAGCAAGAAGACCAATTTTAAGTCAAAAGCAAGCAGAAAGATATGATAAATACTGCAGAACACATGAAACTGAAAACAGTGGAGAAAATCACCACCACCAAAAGCTGGTTCTTTGAAAAGGTGAAAAATATTGAAAAGCTTGTAGTGGGTCTAACCAAGGAAACAGAAGAGAAGAGACAAACTACTAATATCAGAAATGAGAGAGGGTTATCACTTCTGACCTCATGAACCTATAATCCCACAAAAGATCATAACAGAATAATACAGACGGCACCATGCCAATAAATGTAATAATTTAGATGAAACAGAATTAAAAAACACAAACTCTCAAAACTTACAAAAGGAGAAATCAATGACATGACTATCTACTATGTAATCTGATTCAATAATGAATATCTATGCAAATAAATTGACTACAAGAAAGAAAGCTACAGACTATTATCTTTCTTTAATATACAGGCAGAAACTCAATAAGATGTTAGTAAATAAAACCCAACAGTGTATTTAGATGTTATATTCCTCAATTAGCTGAAATTTATTCTAGGTATAGAGCTTCCATGGTAGCTCTGCTGGTAAAGAATCTGCCTGCAAAGATGGTGACCCCGGTTTGATTCCTGGATTGGGAAGATTCCCTGGTGAAGGAATAGGCTACCCACTCCAGTATTCTTGGGCTTCCCTGGTGGCTCAGATGGTAAAGAATCCACAAGAGACCTGGGTTGGGAAGATCCCCTAGAGAATGGAACAGCTACCCACTCCAGCAGTCCGGCCTGAATTCCATGGACAGAAGAGCCTGGCAGGCTACAGTCCATGGGGTTGCAGAGAGTCAGACATAACTGAGCGACTTAAAAAAAAACAAAAAACCCAAAAAACAATTCTAGGTATAGAAGGCAGGCTTAACATTCAGAAATCAATTCATGTAATCTACCACATCAGTAGGATAAAGATCAAAAAACATAATATCAATTGGCAAAAAAAAGAAGCATTCTTAAAATTGCATATTAATCTATGATGATCTCAACTACAAAAACAACATGAGAAGGAGAAAATGCTATCCTGGACCACAAATTATGTAAACAAACAGAAAAACATGCCGTATTTTTTGATAGGACTATTAAACCTCCTGAGTTTAATTTTCCCTATGTTTGTAAATTTTTGTGGATTTAACACCAAAACCAACTTTTTCAATGTAGAAACTTAAAAACAACAAAACATGAGAAGTCAAGCCAGTATATAAACTTAAGAGAAATTATGTTGGCTTATGAAAGTTTGAAATAAAATTGATACTGAAAGTACAATATGTTAAAGTGTTACACTGCTGAATGGAAAATCTAGAAAGACATATATGTGAGTTTAATGTATTATATCAGTAGGTGAAAATTATTCAGTATATGTTGAGTGTCAGTCACTCAGTCACGTCTGACACTTTGTGATGTCATGGACTGTAGCCTGCCAGACTCATCTGTCCATGGAATTCTCCAGGAAAGAAGACTGGAGTGAGTAGCCATTCCCTTTCTCCAGGGAGTCTTCCTGACCCGGGGATTGGAGCTGGGTCTTCCACATTTTAGACAGATTCTTTACCATCTGAGCCACCAGGGACACAACTGGGACAACAGATTGTCATCATAAAAAAGCCAAGTTCCCAACTCATTGTTTTGTGGCAACTTGGTTGGGAGGAGAGATGGGGGAGAATGGATACATGTATACATATGACTGAGTCCCTTTCCTGTTCACCTGAAGCTATCACAACATTGGGACCTGGCTGTGTACCCCAGTATAAAAGAAAACATTTTTTATTAAAGAAGTGAAGTTTCACAGGGAGCTCTATTAGTAGGTGCTCTGTGGTGACCTAAATGGAAGGGAATTATCTAAAAAGAAGGAATATATGTATAGGAATAGATGATTTACTTTGCTGTACAGCAGAAACATACAATAATATGATAATGTATACATTAATATATATATTATATACATACATTAATGTATATGCATTATAATGTATGCATATACAATTTTGCTAGCATGGGAGATGAATGAAATTGTGCCGCAGTTTGAGCATTCCTTGGCATTGCCTTTCTTTGGGATTGGAATGAAAACTGACCTTTTCCAGTCCTGTGGCCACTGCTGAGTTTTCCAAATTTGCTGGCATATTGAGTGCAGCACTTTCACAGTATCATCTTTCAGGATTTGAAATAGCTCAACTGGAATTCCATCACCTCCACTAGTTTCGTTCGTAGTGATGCTTCTTCCTAAGGCCCACTTGACTTCACATTCCAGGATGTCTGGCTCTAGGTGAGTGATCACACCATCATGATTATCTGGGTCATGAAGATCTTTTTTGTACAGTTCTTCTGTGTATTCTTGCCTTCTCTTCTTTATATCTTCTGCTTCTGTTAGGTCCATACCATTTCTGTCCTTTATTGAACCCCATCTTTGCATGAAATGTTCTCTTGGTATCTGTAATTTTCTTAAAAAGAGCTCTAGTCTTTAACATTCTATTGTTTTCCACTAGTTATGTACATTGAGGAAGGCTTTCTTATCTCTCCTTGCTATTCTTTGGAACTCTGCATTCAAATGGGTATATCTTTCCTTTTCTCCTTTGCTTTTCACTTCTCTCTCTTCACAGCTATTTGTAAGGCCTCTTCAGACAGCCATATTGCTTTTTTGCATTTCTTTTTCTTGGGGATGGTCTTGATTCCTGTCTCCTGTACAGTGTCACAAACCTCCATTCATAGTTAATCAGGCACTCTATCAAATCTAGCCCCTTAATCTATTCCTCACTTCCACTATACAGTAGTAAAGTAATGCTCAAAATTCTCCAAGCCAGGTTCAGCAATACGTGAACCATGAACTTGCAGCTGTTCAAGCTTGTGTTAGAAAAAGCAGAGGAACCAGAGATCAAATTGCCAATGTTTGCTGGATCATCGAAAAAGCAAGAGAGTTCCAGAAAAACATCCATTTCTTCTTTATTGACCAAGCCAAAGCCTTTGACTGTGTGGATCACAATAAACTGTGGAAAATTATGAAAGAGATGTACATACCAGATCACCTGATCTGTCTCCTGGGAAACCTGTATGCAGGACAGAAAGCATCAGTTAGAACTGGACATGGAACAACAGACTGTTTCCAAATAGGAAATGGAGTTTGTCAAGGCTGTATATTGTCACCCTGCTTATTTAAACTTACATGCAGAATACATCATGAGAAATGCTGGGCTGGAGAAAGCACAAGCTGGAATCAAGATTGCTGGAAGAAATATCAATAACCTCAGATGTGCAGATGACACCACCCTTATGGCAGAAAGTTGAAGAAAAACTAAAGAGCCTCTTGATGAAAGTGAAAGAGGAAAGTGAAAAAGTTAGTTAGTTTTCTGAATGTTGAGCTTTAAACCAAGATCATGGCATCCAGGCCCATCACTTCATGGCAGATAGACGGGGAAACAGTAGAAACAGTGTCAGACTTTATTTTTCTGGGCTTCATAATCACTGCAGATGGTGACTGCAGCCATGAAATTAAAGACACTCCTTGGAAGGAAAGCTATGACCAACCTAGACAGCATATTAAAAAGCAGAGACATTACTTTGCCAACAAATGTCCCTCTAGTCAAGGCTATGGTTTTTCCAGTGCTCATGTATGGATGGGAGAGTTGGACTATAAAGAAAGCTGATTGCTGAAGAATTGATGCTTTTGACCTGCGGTGTTGGAGAAGACTCTTGAGGGTCCCATGGACTGCAAGGAGATCAGACCAGTCCATCCTAAAGGAGATCAGTCCTGAGTGTTCATTGGAAAGATTGATGTTGAAGCTGAAACTCCAATACTATGGCCACCTGATGCAAAGAGCTGACTCATTGGAAAGGACCCTGATGCTGGGAAACATTGAGGGCAGGAGGAGAAGGGGATGACAGAGATGGTTGGATCCATTACCGACTCAATGGACATGGGTTTGGGTAGACTCTGGGAATTTATGATGGACAGGGAGGCCTGGTGTACTGCGGTTCATGGGGTCACCAAGAGTCAGACACGACAGTGACTGATACAACACAACAATGTATAACAACTATAGTTAAAAAAAAAGAAAGAAGCAAAGTTTCATTCTTTTCTACCACCTTATACATAGCATATTTCTGCATAATTCTGAAACTTAAAGAATCTGACACAGTATCTAGAAATCATAAAAGAAAGCTGATAATTTCAAATACATATAAAATATCTGCATGAGGAAGAAATACATAAAAATGACAAACTGAAAAATGAGAATATATTTGCAACTTATCCCACATAAAAAGGACTAAGTTCTCTAATTTTTAAATATACTCAAAATGTCAACATGATATATCCATTAATGTAATATGAAAACACAAAGAACATGAACAGTTAATTCAGCTAAAAGTCAATATAAATAGCTTTCAAACATATGAGTATTTGATCTCACTCATTAAAAAAAACAACCCTAAAATCAGGAGATGCCATTTTTCACAGTTTCATTAGGCACAATCACATTTTGATGATATATTCTGACAGAATGAGGCAACAGGCACTGTTGTCCTTTTATGTTTTCGCAGTTAGAAATATTTATTGAAATCAAGATATCCCGTGTCTGCTGACATGGCAGTTATATTATTTGATCTTTATAAGGCTGACAATAGCTATGGTACAGTCATTCACAGGTGTACATATATATGCTTACATATTAGCTATTAAAGAGAAAACAGAAGCTGCATATTTACTTATATAAAAATTTCTATATTTCAAATTAAATATGAAGACTGCTGTGTACAGTGGGCTACATTTTGCCTGTCTAAACATGCATATGTGGATAACTGTATATGCATATGTGTTTATTCATACCTGAAATATCTTTGAGACTATCTTTGAAAGCACGAACAAGGACTGACAACAGTGGTTGTCCCTGGAAAGATAATCAGAATCTAGGGCAAGGGTAACGTAAAGGATTGTTTTTCCATATTGCACATATTATATTACTATTACCAATGGAAAAATAAATGTGTAAATAAAACATTAAAAACAATTGCACATGTTAACTGCTACCATTAGTATCTATTCTGTTCCATTTACTGCCAAATAAAATGTTGATGCTTTATTTTTTCATAAATGCAAAGTATATTTTAAAGGATGTTACTTTATTTTGTATTCTAGAAGTATATCTTTGAACTACCTTTATCCTGATTGTTGTTCTCCTACTTCCATGTCAGTGAATTTAAATTCCACATTATTATGTAGATCTGAGTTTAGATGGTTTATTGTTCTTTTTTCTATTTCTTATATACATGGAGAAAGTAGCAGCTGGAATAATTTCCGAATGAGGCTGTGATTTCCTGGACTCATTTACCTTTTGAACTTGCTTCCTTGAGAACATTTCTATTTATTATCATTAGTAAAAATCTATTTCTTGAAGTTCATTTCTTTAACAAAATAATTTCCTTTTCCCTCTCTGTTTATATTTACGAAATCCTTACTCAAACTTGCCACTCTATCCACCCTTGAATAAAATGCTGTGGGTGTCTTTAGTTTTTAATTAACCCCTTGTTCTTTAAAAAACAACTGTAGAATAGAAGCTATATATTTTTATTTGATTCAGAGGGAAAGGTATCATTCATTTGTAAACTTCTTTGTGATTCATTATTCATCTAAAAAGTCAGGATTGTGTGAAGATGTTGGCTCAGTAGTAAAGAAACAATTTCTTTGTTCTATTCGAAGGCTTTCCTTTTTTCATCTTTCTTTGATATCTGGAGAGATTTAGTTAGGGAAACATAACCCCTAATTTACAATTGTAAAAAAATGCAATGGAAGTATTTTAAAGAGATGGTTTATCTTGTATTTTTTGGGGGGAGTGGGGATGTCACCTTCATTGTATTTCATTCTTATTACTTCTGAAGTAGCCTTTCATGTTTTTCATTTTCAACATATTTACCTAAAATAATTGGTTCTTGAGCATTGTTTTTAATGTCATTGAAATACCAGGAAAAAGGCTATTTGATGAATAGTTTTTCTTTCCCATTATTAAATACAGTGCCTAACTAATATAGAGGGGGTTCCCAGGTGGTGCTAGTGGTAATGAAGGAGGGGTAGGTGACATGGGTTCAATCCATGGATTGGGAAGATCCCCTGGAATAGGAAATGGCAACCTGCTCCAGTGTTCTTGCCTGGAAAATTCCATGGACAGAGGAGCCTGGTGGGCTACAGTCTTTGGGGCTGCAAAGTCAGACATGACTGAGTGTGTACACACACAACTGATACAGAAAGTAACTTCTGAAGCAAGATTTTGCCTTGGCAAAACCCAAAAATGTGGCACTGACTTAGCCATTAGACAACTAATACTGGGGATTTAAAAAGTGGCAATCCATATTTTAAGCTACAAAAGACTTTCTAAATCATCACCTGAAATAATAAGGAAATAAACATGTATTTGCTGGGTTAGTCACTTGAGGAAAAGAGTCTCGAAGGCAAGACTTAGGACCTAAAAGCTTGTTAGGGTGTGCTGGCTTCTATGAGATAAATTTTTAAACACATTGTAAGGGATACGTTAACACATGAAGAAATGGGCCAGTTTACAGTCAGAGATGGGATAAGAGGTTCTTCAGGGTTGAAAAGCCACTGGTTCTAACTCTAAACGATGGGACCTGGGAACCAACGTTTTGGTAAAATATCTCAGATGAACAAAGTGAGGAAGAAAAGGGGGTGGAGGGAGGGAGAAGCAGAGACGACTCTGAGGACTGAGCTGAAGTGGGACACATGGGAGCCAGGTGACAGAAAAATAATGCAGATTTGAGATCTACGATTAAGAAAGAACTTTGGGTGTGCTTAGTGGTGACTGCAATGCTGAGTAAATGTGTGAAAGTGAAAGTCGCTCATACTCTCTGACTCTTGGCAACCCCGTGAGCTATGCAGTCCATGGAATTCTCCAGGCCAGAATACTGGAGTGGGTAGCCTTTCCCTTCTCCAGGGGATCTTCCCAACCCAGGGGTCAAACCTGGGTCTCCCACATTGCAGGCAGATTCTTCACCAGCTGAGCCACAAGGGAAGCTCAGTAATTGTGTGAAGGACTCTTATTAGTAAAGAAATTATAAGGCTGAACTAAAAACACTTTTGACTTTTGCAATCATTTAGACTCTGAGTCTTACTGCTCTTGTAAGTTTTAAAGGTGGTACAATCCTGAAGATGGCATGCTTCAAAATATTCACTTGAGGTATGGCCAAGGGCTTCCCTAGTGGCTCAGATGGTGAAGAATCTGCCTGCCATGTAGGAGACCTGGGTTGGAAAGATTCTCTAAAGAAGGAAATGGCAACCCACTCCAGTTTTCTTGCCTGGAGAATTCCATGCACAGAGGAGCCTGGAGAGCTACAGAACATGGGGTCGCAGAATTGGAAAGGACTGAGCGACACACACACACACATGCGCACGCACACACACAGTCAAAGAGAACAGTGGATGAAGGGGGAGTTTCCCAAAGTGCAGAGCCAGGGTTGTGGCTAACAAAGGGCAGAGAAAAGATTCAGGGCCTGTAAGGGTTGGTGCTCGTTTTTATTGTTGTAGCTCAATAAATGGGCTTTTGTTAAGAACTTGAACTTTAATTATAGAGCCAATTAAAACTTTGGATTGGTTCACTTACCTTTGGGAAGGAAAGTCATTTCAAAACTGAATCCAAACTACACATTATTATTGCTGTTTCTTTATCATTTGTACTCTAATAGAGCCTGCCTTATTTCTTAAAAAGCATATCCATTGGACTATCTTGGTTAGGGAACTAGATCCCACATGCCACAACTAAAAGTTCGCATGCCACAACCAAAGATCAAAGATTCCGTGTGCTACAACTAAGACCTAGCACAGTCAATTAATGTTTAAAAATAAAATTCATGTCCTTTTCCCTTTTTCATAATATGCTGATACATAAACATACATCCATGTACATTTCTCTAAGAATACAGCTGCATACACATATATTGAGAATTGTTTTAACCTATATGTGTACATATATATATTGGTCTCCTTTATACAACATAGCATCAGAATATTTTGTCTACTCTTCATGTGTGTGCACAGTCACTCAGTCATGTCTGACTCTTTGTGACCCCATGGACTTCTCCCCATGTGACCCACCAGGCTTCTCTGACCATGGGGATTCTTCAGCCAAGAATACTGGAGTGGGTTGTCATGCCCTCTTCTAACAGATCTTCCCAACTCAGGGATTGGACCCAGGTCTCACACCTTGCAGGTGGATTCTTTACTCTCTGAGCCACCAAGTCCAAGAATACCGGAGTGGGTAACCAATTCCTTCTCCAGGGGAACTTCCCAACCCAGGAATTGAAGTGGGGTCTCTTACATTATAGGTGGATTCTTTACCAGCTGAGCTTCTACTCTTCATAGGCAATGCTAAGTATGAAGATAAAATTATTTTTACTAATAAATAGGGCTATTGGAAACAATGCTGATGATCAAATGGGGATGAAATGAGGATTTCCCAGTGAAATGGAAATGCACAAATATTTACATAACACTTATTTTATATTACATACTCTGCTATGTATTACTTTTACTCATAATAACTAAATGAGTGATAATACTGTCAACACTTAAGCAAGGCAATAGAAACAAAAATTAATTCCTTTCACTTTGCACTGTGATAATAGATTGAGATTTAAATCTATTTTTAATAGATTTAAAATTCTGAGTGGAAGAGTTACTGATTTGATCCAATACAAAGATAACAGGAGCAAAACCACCTTCAGAAAAATCAGATTACTCAAAATGGATACAGAAATTATTTAAGAATCATAAGAAACAGTTGAAACTATTATTTCAACTATATATTTTCATCTCCTTATTACCAGTATTTCTGTAGCCCTAGAGGAAAACATAGGCAAAACACTCTCCGACATAAACCAAAGCAGGATCCTCTATGACCCACCTCCCAGAATATTGGAAATAAAAGCAAAAATAAACAAATGGGACTTAATTAAAATTAAAAGCTTCTGCACAACAAAGGAAACTAAAAGCAAGGTGAAAAGGCAGCCTTCAGAATGGGAGAAAGTAATAGCAAACAAAGCAATGCACAAACAATCTCAAAAATATACAAGCAACTCCTGCAGCTCCATTCCAGAAAAATAAATGACCCAATCAAAAGTGGGCCAAAGAACTTAACAGACATTTCTCCAAAGAAGACAAAAAAATGGTTAACAAACACATGAAAAGATGCTCAACATCAGTGATTATCAGAGAAATGCAAATCAAAACCACAATGAGGTACCAATTCACACCAGTCAGAATGGCTGCCATCCAAAAGTCTACAAGCAATAAATGCTGGAGAGGATGTGGAGAAAAGGGAACCCTCTTAGATTGTTGGTGGGAATGCAAACTAGTACAGCCACTATGGAGAACAGTGTAGAGATTCCTTAAAAACTGGAAATAGAACTGCCATATGACCCAGCAATCCCACTGCTGGGCATACACACCAAGGAAACCACAATTGAAAGACACACGTGTACCCCAGTGTTCATTGCCACACAGTTTACAATAGCCAGGACGTGGAAGCAACCTAGATATCCATCAGCAGATGAATGGATAAGAAAGCTGTGGTACATACACACAATGGAATATTACTCAGCCATTAAAAGAATACATTTGAATCAGTTCTAATGAGGTGGATGAAACTGGAGCTTATTATACAGAGTGAAGTAAGCCAGAAGGAAAAACAAAAATACAGTATACTAACGCATATATATGGAATTTAGAAAGACGGTAACGATAACCCTGTATGTGAGACAGCGAAAGAGATGCAGAGGTATAGAACAGTCTTTTGGACTCTATGGGAGAGGGCAAGGGTGGGATGATATGGGAGAACGGCAATGAAACATGTAAATTATCATATGTGAAATGAATTGCCATCCCAGGTTTGATGCATGATACAGGGTGCTCAGGGCTGGTGCACCGGGATGACCCAAAGGGATGGAATCAGGAGGGAGGCGGAAGGGGGTCTGGAAGGGGAACTCATGTATACCCATGGCAGATTCATGTCAATGTATGGCAAAACCACAGTAATGTAAAGAAAAAAGTCTTTCTTGACTTTGTTACAATAAAAAAAAAAAATCTTAACAGCTGAAACTATTATTTCAACTATATATTTTCATCTCCTTATTACCACTATTTCTGTAGCCTGAAATTTAGATTAAAATACTGCATGATAGTTACTAATAACATGCATTTTAAAAACATTTACCTTTTAAGCATCATAAAAAGTGTGATTTAGTATACAGTACTTTGTTTGGAAAGATTCTGAGGCATATGGCTGATTGTAGTGGATTTTAAAACTTCTTAACTATTATAATAACCTAAAATCTGAAATCAGGAAAAATATTCAAGGAATCATTTATAGATGACTGATTTGTGAAACACTTTCCAGTTCATTAAACTCTTTTAAACACTGCCTGCAAAAATATTATCTCTAGATAAATTATTGATGTGTGCCTTTAATGAGAATATTATAGTATATGCAATTCAAACACCAGCTTACTTAGCAGAAAGTGCTAACTGAAACTAATAACTAATTTCTTTCTTACAAGAATCTTAAGTGATTTCCCAGAGACATATATCTATTAGGTGAAATAGTACTTAAAATATTTATATATCAAGGCTCTCTAAAATAAAGACTTTTTTAAAATATATAAATATTGTACAGGGTAGTAATAGCAAGACAACCTGGGGCTTCCCAGGTGGCTCTGAGGTAAAGAAGCTGCCTGCCAATCCAAGAGATGTGGGTTTGATTCCTGGTTCTGGAAGATCCCTTGGAGGAAGATATGGCAATCCACTTGAGTATTTTTGCTGGAAAATCCCATGGACAGAGGAGTCTGCCAGGCTACATACAGTCCATAGGGTTGCAAAGAGTTGGACATGATTCAGCATGCATGCAATATAAAGAAAAAATTATAATAGGATGAATGTTTAAATGGATTATAAGTGTAATCATTTCATAAGTTTAAAAGTATTATTGTAGAAAAGGAAAAATCTTTGTTTTGAAAATATTTTAATAAAATTAATACATATTTGGCAGTGAAAGTGAATTTTAATTATTTGATTACATTGGTCATGCCATATCTGTGTAATAAAATTTCTCTCATGGTGGTTAAGTTTTCAGATGAAGATAAACCTGTTTTTTCCCCTAGACTTGTGTGTACTGCTATGCCCAATAGTACATGAAGCAGTGCTCTGATTCTTTACAAAGCTGTGTTGTGTATCTCCTCTCTTGTACAGTGTCTAATTCACTGTATTCCTTGTGGCCAAAAGTGATCATGAGATCATTCAAAGACTTCCAGTTTAACCAAGAATGATAAAGGTTCAACTGCTTGCCAAAGAAACAACGCACCAAGCTATTTTCTAATGTATAGGTTGTGAGTGTCTGCTCAGTTGTGTTTGACTCTTTGTGGCCCCATGGACTGTAGCCCACCAGGTTCCTCTGTCTATGAAATTTTCCCAGGCATGAATACTGGCGTGGGTTGCCATTTCCTATTCCAGGGGATCTTTCCGACCTAGGGATCAAACCTGTGTCTTTTACCTCTCCTTCATTGGTAGGCAGGTTCTTTACCACTGTGCCATCTGGGAAGCCTTTATATTTAGGTTACATTTAGATTATTTCAAGTAAATTACTAATTTCATGGATTTTACTAAAGTTATCTAATGTTCTAGGATATCTAATTAGGTTTAGAAGAAAATCTCTACACTATGTTTCTTTTTCTTATTATTTTCTATTTTGATGACTTTTTAAACCAAATCAAGTTTCTGATTTTTTTTTTTGAGAAGGTAACTGGAAAGACTGAGTATCTAAATTTATCCATTAAATCATTTAAAACTTTAAACATACAGTTAGTACACCCACAGATACCTAATGCACACTGAAGATTACTTAAGATTATATTTTAACATTTTAGATCAAGCCAAGAAATAATTAGGAATTTTAATGGGTGCATATGAAGCAGAATTTATCCTATTTGCAAATACTTCTATTTATGTTGAAAGGCACTGTCCATAAAAGGTATGTGCAATTATTTTTGTGTACGAGTAAACTGTTAGGAAACAAGGTACTTTCTAAGAGAAAATTGTCAAAATAAAGTGATGACTAAGGGATAAGCAAAGAAACAGGAGTGTTACTTTACCTCCTAGTCCAACAGGATTGAGTTGTAATCTGTGTGGTTGCTGATCAGCAGAATGCCCTCAAAGGACTTCAGGATGAAAAACAGGACAAGGCATTCTGTGGTTTGGAAAAACAGGTTCCACAGATAGATCGATGTGGATTTGAGGAAGAATTTAAATGAACCCAGATAACTACATCTTCCTATACACAGAAAATCACTAAAAATCATTAACTTGAGATTAGCAGTAATCTTTTACGAGGAACATATGCTTGGATGCAAGTATTCCTCAGCCAAAAACCATACATAAACGGTCCTCTCCCTGCCTTCTCAGAGCAGTTCTCTCAGAGTTAATAAGAGGCTATTTCCTTGGCTATAGCCAAGACCCTGAATAAAACTGGGAACTCTTACACTTTTCATTTTTCTTTAAGTTCGCAAAGTTAATAATGACAAGTAAACCAAGGATGGCATGTTAGTATACAGATATATGCACTGGGATCTGAGATCATCTCTGCTGGATTCTGCTGAGATTGGCTACAGGGTGAGTATTAGGAGTAAGTCAGTTCCATATGCCTCCTCCCTCTGGGAAGGAAAACACACCTCTCATCTGGGACTTGGGGTTTTCATGAAGGGGGGAAGAGTGCAAGAAGGGTAAACAGAAACAGGCCATGCATCTTACGGTTTCTGCTCAGAACTCGCACACATCACTTTAGCTCAAGGGACTTCTGTGCCCTCATTCAGAAATCCATTAAGAACCTTTCTACCCCAAGTTATTTCAGGATCGAATTTTATCAAATTTAGTTCCACTGTTATACACAGGTTGAATTTTTTTCTGTCTATAATAGCAACCTAATGGCTAACCACCATGTATCTCTAATGTCAATGCCACATACTTTATGTTGTGTTACGGCAGCATTTTACATCTGATATCAATGTCTGTATTGGCTAGTTTTATTATACTCATGCATAACGTGCAATTGACAAGGCTGCCATTTACAATGCCTTGCATTTCTGTCTTGCCTTCATGTTTAACAATGTGTTGTGACTCTTCAGAACGCTACTGGGCTTATCTTTGCTAGATTTTGATGTAGGATGCAATATTGCTTCACATGTCTCCTTGCTTTGGGAACCAGTATAAAGGAGTATATCTTATATATGATGTGTCCTCAAAGTAGAAGATGGAAAAACTTGGGTGGTGAAAGGAAACAATGGCAAACTCTGTTCTGTCCACCTTCTATTGGTCAAAAAAATTACCTGGCCAAAGCAAAAGTCTGCGGGAAATAATCTTTTTTCCATATGAAACCTTTGCAAGAGTGAGGAATAAGAACCATGGTTGAATAATACAATCTATAAACCTAGTAAACTAGATAAATACCCTTGTATTAGCCTACTTTTCTTTCAAAAATAAGCACTATTCAAAAATATTTCACTAAGCTAGATGAAAATATTATCAAGTTGATCCATTTTGGCTTTCTCTTTTGTAAAATTAATGCTATGGTTTTGTATGCAAATCATCAATTTTATATAGTCTTCAATCTCCACATATTAGAACAATGCAAAGAAGCTTGATGTTTCAAAACTGAAGGCTGAGACAATTATTATTAAATAATAATCATAATTATAGTGATAAATATTTAAAGTTTATGACAACATGAAGATCAGGTAAATGTTTAACACTAATGTTTGTTTTGGCTAAACAACTTCTCCAACATATGTTATGTTGAAAGGTGAAATTACTAGATATTTTCAGCTCTCTAAGGAGTAGCAGTAGGTGAGGGTTTAGAATTTTTGTTTGTTATGTTATTAATGTACACATAAGCTCACTGAAAAATGAAGCTGTCTTTGCTAGGCATGGGCTCAATGCCATTAATTTTATCACCAGGGAAGAATATGTGCAATAATTGCAATTTCTATATTTCAGCTTTTGCAAAAAAAAATTTAACAATGAGAGTGATTCTGTAATAATTCTGAAATAAATATATGTTCAAGCAGTTATACATGCCTACATGAGACATTGTACTTCTAAACTTCTTTAAATGTGACAGGTTACTAATTGCTTTACATGAATATTATGTCATAAACTAGATTTTATTTGTATACTAGAAATTAAAATTTGTGTTCATAAGAGCTGGTCAAACATCACTTACTAAGCAAACTCAATAGGGATGAATACAATATATATTGTCTTTTAAACTTATACCAATCTCAAGAATTCCAAATTTATATGAAATGGTTTTATACCTGTAAGTGACTAAGCCCTCACCATTTCCTTAGGGAATAGTGAGTGGTACTTCAAACTATGTCTTCCTTTCTGGTAACATGATTAGATTCTGTGTCTCACTTCCATTGCAGTGAAATGTACAAGTCATTGTCAGTGAAATGTGAGCAAAGAATTATAAGAATTGTCTTGTAAACACTAACTGTTAATTTAGAACTAGCACAGAAAAGTGAAATAAATTTGCTTGTCTTTTTCAAACACTGTATTATGGTGCTTACATTAACACCAACAAACCCATTATAGTCATTTGGCTTAGCAACAAGGCATAGTCATTGTAATAATATCTTCTTATATATTAATAGCATATACACAGAGAAATGTTAGGATAGAATCTCTCACTAAATGTAAAATCGTGTTTTCACTCTTTATCACATAAATTAGTTAATGTCTTTGATAACAGAGAAGACATCTCATTTTACATCACTTTACAAAATCATACAAAATAAACATACCAAATATCAAAAAGTACCACTGCTAAGTTTTATATATATAAATATATATATATATGCAAAAACATGTCAGTTTTACTGTTCCTCATTTAAAGTTAAAATAAATTATTCCACATTACTTTTTTAAAGTTCATATTTTCAAAAAGAGGTATTTCAAAAATCAAACATAGTTGAAAACTTACTGATATTTGGAATGTTTATACACAAAGTCTGAAAACTCTTATTGACAAGAAATACACAAGATTAAAGATTTTGGTGTTTTTAACTATGTGTTGAAATGTAATTATTTAAGCTTCAGGAAAGATAACTATTAAATATGAAATGATAAACTATATTTTTTATAAGATGAGTTCTCTACAATTTAAACTGAGAAGGGCACTTAGAAGTAGCAGGGTGCCAGGCAATGCTACTGTTACTGTCAGGGTGCCATCTGACATAAAGAATGAAGATAAATGCACGCTGCTGTACAAAACATATTTGAAATTTATTTGTACTTTAGGTATTGACCAAGTTATTATAATGCGTAATTTTGATGACTCTCAAATTTGCTCTTTTCCTAATTTAGACAGAAACAAATTAAGCCAAGTTTATTCCTATGCACTTGCTCATTAACTCAACTTGATGTAAGACTAACTACTGCCAGGAGGAAATATCATTGATGACTTAAGTGTCCACAGTTTGTGTTCTCCCAAGTGTAGTCCTGACAGGCACACGTTAACACCTGGGGGAAACAGGACAGAGAAAATTTAATAAAAATTATATTAATAAGGGAGTCACTCCTAAGGACAACTAAGGCTCAATCCTCTCTGGGTGGGGGGAAGGTCTGAAAAATACAGTGGAACAAACCCCAAGGACTGTTTTGCCAGAGGGAAGGCAGACTCCAGCATTTACTTATTAACACTCGTCCGGCATCGGTGGAGCACAGCTCTTTGGGTGATGAATCCCGTAATTATAGAACGGCATTTGACATGGGGAGTTAAGTGTCCTTGGTGCTGGAGAAAGCCCCCAGGCAGAGAGGGGATACAGATGCAGTCAGTGTGTTGGCAAAAGACTGTAGCTACAGGTAAGCTCACATGGCCCAGGGCAATGCTCTTCTTCTCAACAGCATCTGCCACACTCTCCTTTATACCTATTACATTGTATCTGTTTATTTGTTCATCTGTTATTTATGGAACACCTTTTAGTGGGCTGGAGAAGGAAATGGCAACCCACTCCAGCACTCGTGCTTAGAAAATCCCATGGGTGTAGGAGCCTGGTAGGCTGCAGTCCATAGGGACGCAAAGAGTCGGACACGACTGAGCGACTTCTCTTTCTTTTTTCTTTTCTTTTTAGTGGGCAAGGTCTGTTCTAAATGTTTGACAGACAGCAGTCAACAAAATAAAATACTTATCCTTGTGGAAATTCTATTCCAATGGAAAATAAAAATGTTAAAATAAAAAGTAAATGATTATATACTTAAGAGAAATACATAATTAAATATTTAGAATTTAAATAAGTTGTCTACATTCCCCTTCCCCCACCTCCACATATCTGGGAATGAAAAACAGCAGGTCTTTATTCATTTTAAGTAAGAGTTTTGCCCTACAGGTACATGAAAACAATGAAACAGAATGCTCTTAATTAGTTGAATTTTTATATATCAAAGATAATGTAGAATGATTAGTAGATTAAAGGAGATGTTAGATTAAATGAGAATTAAAATCTTTTCTGACTTTGAGAGGAGTACTGATTTAATTTTAATATTTGTTTTGGTTCTTTAACCTGCAAAAATTGTTAGCTTCTTTTGGAATTAAAGAATAATATTTGAAATATTTCATCTCATCAAAGAATATACTTTGATTCAAGGTGGACATATCTTTCTCGAGAAATCTCAGACTATATACACAGCATATATTTATTAAATTTCTAGCCCCTATCATAACAGCAGATATATAACATACATTACATTATCTGTCCAAAATACATATGTATGAATTTAAGTGTTAATTTAAATATCTTGAAAGTATTAGATTAATATTTGAATTTTCATATTTGTCAACAAGCCATTTATGCATGCATTTTTTTCTCCCACATATACTTAAATTTTGAAATTAAGTTAAATTCATAGTTTAAAGAGGAGAAAAAGGAATTTTGATTCTAAAATTTAATTGAGAATATTTTTCAATTGAAAGTGGTTAAGTAATAAAGCTTTGACTACAATGATATTTCTTCTGAAGTTGATGGTTGGTAGGGGACAGGCATGTCCAAAACATGATTTTTGAAATGTCCTCTATAAAATATATTGTATACAAATACCAGGGAATTTTGGAGATGATAAATCTGTGATAAGTATATATATCATAAGTATATATATCATAAGTTAAAGAAGTATCTGTCTTCTTCTGTTTTTATTTGAACCAGAAACAATGAAAAATTAGAAATGTCTAAATACATAGTGGAGACCCTTCCCTCCTGGAAGAGCTTTAATAGAACAATATAGTTGTTGTTCTATATAAATATAGTATTTCTTATAAACATAGGGTTATATAGTCTTTCTTGCTTCTTCTCTGCAATATCTGATGTAGATTGCTCTAGATACTTTTTAAACTACTACTAAGGTGCATAATATTATAGCACTAATAACCCTTCAAATATTCCTAGAATATTACTACATATACTACATATACACACACTCAAACACTTGAAGTAGATGCTCTAGCTAAAATTCTCTAGTATTTAATGTTTATATACAGCCATTATCCCTGGAAGAGGGCATGGGAACCCATTCCAGTATTCTTGCCTGGAGAATCCCATGGATAGAGGAGCCTGAAGGACTACAGTCCATGGGGTCTCAAATAGTCGGACATGACTGTAGCAATAATTTGATAGTTTCAAATGATGGCTACTTAGTATTTATACACATATTATAATTGATTCCAGAAACTGACAAAACAAGTACAAACTCATGGTCGTATAAACAAGATAACTAGATTCCAGGAATCACTTCTACTAGACATACAAATGCACAATAACACCTGTCAAGCCACATTTTTGGATTTGCATATAATTTGGGTGTATATGTTCCTAAACTTTATATACTAAATTATAAAAGAGAAATAGTGTATAATTAGACGTGGTGTATTTCTTAAGCTAGACTCACAAGAAGTTCTTGATGTTCAACTGAAGATGGCTTTAAAATCCCAGAATAAATTTCTGCAGTTTTTTTTTTTTCCCAATGAACTGAGATTCTGAGAAAAGCCTTTCTTAAGATGGCAACCTCACTTTAGATTCCTAAAAGAGAGGCCTGGAAACAAGTTCCAGTTTTACTGTAGTGATGGGTAGTGTTATGCCACAGGGCAATCATGGCTTTGTGTGTGTCATAAGCATTGTGATCAACATGGTAAATGTGCATTATGAAAAAAAAAGACATTATTTTTTGTTTTGGATGATGTTCATTAGATATATGTTAATATTAATACTTATCTTCTCATTGTAGACATATCCTCGACCAAATTTGCAAGTTTTTATCAAGGAAATGAAAATGACATTAGGGGCTTTTATCTAATAAACTAGGACCAATGTCTACTTATCTTAATTTTTTCATTTCTTTATTTAGACAATATCTACAAAGATGATATAAAAAGACAATACCTATGATCCATTCATTATATCCTAAGCTGGGCAAATATTTAGATTGAATTATCTTCCTTTCATGTAACCTGGGTTTAATATTAAGTATACAGTCTAACTGTGTGGATCACAACAAACTGTGGAAAATTCTTCAAGAGATGGGAATACCAGACCACCTGACCTGCCTCCTGAGAAATCTGTATGCAGGTCAGGAAGCAACAGTTAGAACTGGACATAGAAGGAAAGACTGGTTCCAAATCGGGAAAAGAGTATGTCAAGGCTATATATTATCACCCTGCTTATTTAACTTATATGCAGAGTACATCATAAGAATTGCTGGGCTAAAGGAAGCACAAGTTGGAATCAAGATTGCTGGGAGAAAGATCAATAACCTCAGATATGCAGATGACACCACCCTTATGGCAGAAAGTGAAGAACAACTAAAGAGCCTCTTGATGAAAATGAAAGAGGAGAGTAAAAAAGCTGGTTTAAAACAACATTCAGAAAACTAAGATCATGGCGTCTGGTCCCATCACTTCATGACAAATAGATGAGGAAACAATGATAGACTATTTTCGGGGGCTCCGAAATCACTGTAGATGGTGACTGCAGCCATGAAATTAAAAGACACTTGCTCCTTGGAAGAAAAGCTATGACCAACCTAGACAGCATATTAAAAAGCAGAGACATTACTTTGCCACCAAAGGTCCATCTAGTCGAAGCTTTGGTTTTTCCAGTAGTCACGTGTGGATGTGAGAGCTGGACTATAAAGAAAGCTGAGTGCCGAAGAATTGATGCTTTTGAACTATGGTGTTGGAGAAGACTCTTGAGAGTGCCTTGGACTGCAAGGAGATCCAACCAGTCCATCCTAAAGGAAATCAGTCCAGAATATTCATTGGAAGGACTGATGCTGAAGCTGAAACTACAATACTTCAGTCACCTGATGCGAAGAACTGACTCATTGGAAAAGACCCTGATGCTAGAAAATATTGAAGGAGGGAGGAGAAGGGGACAACAGAGGATGATGGCATCCTCTGACTCAATGGACATGAGTTTGAGTAAGCTATGGGAGTTGATGGACAGGGAAGCCTGGCATGCTACAGTCCATGGGATCGCAAAGAGTCGGACACGACTGAGAGACTGAACTGAACTGATACAGTTTCTAGCATTATATCAAATACTTGACAGACCACAAAATAAAATAAAGAATTTTTCCCTCTTAGTATTTAGTTAATAACTGTTTAATAATTTACCCAAGGATAGCTATCATGGAAATAAAGCACATTTTCTGTTGATGGATACCTGGTAGGACACAAATTATCTGTATCTGAGATTAAAAAAGTAGTATTGCTTCCTTTCTCTCCATTTTTTTTCCTTTTTCCTTATATTTTTCTTCTCCTCCCCTTCCTTTCATATTTCTCTTTCATGTTTTACTCCCTCTTCCTTTCCTTTAAATAATTCTATTCTATAATTCTCAGTACCTTACTTTCCTCTTTTTATCACCACTTTCAGCTTTACTAGCTCTTGTTTTGCTGTCTTTCCCTCTGATGTCTTTGGCTAAGGGAAAAACCGAGGATGAGCTCAGAGAGTTTATGCCTCAGTTCATAAACCACTGGTGATTTGTTTTTCACTTATAATTTAAAATAACACGTGGTTAACTCCCTACTGATTGTATGGTTCTTATGTCATGTTTTTTCCTAGAGAGAAATTATCTTCTTTGACTCTTACCACATACCACTGTAAAATGCTTTGGAATCCAGTCTAGCTGCCTCAGATTTAGGCTGTAACACAGATGATTTGGGGAGGGGTGGAGGAGGGGAGTCTTGCTTGGATACACATACACACACACAAGATAGGGAATACGTAATAACTGTACTAACATGTGAATTTCTGTCTGCCACCTGCAATGTTGAATTAATAAACACTATTGAGCTCAGTGCATACATGGAACTAACTTGAAGGACATTTATTATTCCATATATTAAGCCCTAAAAATACATCGTGTCCTGAAATGGGTAACAGATTGCCACAAATTCTTTAGTTCTTTCATTTGAGAGTTGGGAGTATATTCTTATTCTCTTTGTGGCCTGGCTCAAGACTGCTCTGGTGACACTCTGTGTTTAAGCTCTAAAACATGTGCTACCTTAGCCTCTTGGAAGTCTGAGTCACCATGAAAGATGTCCAGCTACTTGACTAGGGAGACAAGCTGGAGAAGTCCTAAAATTACACTGCAAGGGGAATCTCACTGAGTTCAACCTTCAGCCTTTCCTTCCTTCCCAAGATTGCCAGACAAGTGAGTAAAATCACAGACCATCGAAATCAGTCTAGGTGCCAGCAAAATGCAGTTACCAAGGAGTTGATGCTGCATGGAATGCAAGAATCACCCCTGGGCTGGTGCATATTTATGCCTCACAAAACAGGGAGACGTGTTTAAGTGCTGGTTATTTAAAGCCTTGTGTGTTCAGTTGTCTGTTGCTTATCAGTAGATAAAGAGATCATGTTTTTTCTATGGATATGAGAAAAAAAATCTACTTAGTCTTCTGTTTATTTATGTGGCTACTGCATATTTTCTAGGTGGTTAATAACATTTCATATTGCTATCCTGTGGGTGTGACTTGGACTGGCTCTTAGTTGAGGAAAGAGAAGGAGAGAGCACTGTATGGATTCTTGCATCAAAACCCCTGATATTTTCTCTTTTCCCTTCCTTTGTGATTTTAGTGAGAAAGGCCTGCTTAAGACAGGAGGGCATAATATAAATAAGAGGTCTGTCAAGAAGAAAGGGTCAAAAGCTAGCCAAGTTGATGCCCTGAAAGAGAGACACTTCTTTGACTGGGGTTCAAAGCTGTGATTTAGTGATTGCATCGCTCCTTATAACTTTCCATAGGAGTGACTGGCAGAGTCGTAGTGCATGCAGGCAGCTCTTGTAAGCCTTAGCACATTTTCTGTGTTTCAGCAGCTCCCAGTGCTGTAACACAGTTTCAAATCGCACTTCACTGTTCCTTTGAAGCATTATTCTTGTTTTGGCCCAGTCTTCTGCTTTTAAAGCCCCTCCTTCTGCTTTTAAAAAGATGAAAGGATCCATGAAAGTCAATTATTTTCAAAAGAATAAGACAGAAAAACAAAACTAGGAACCGAGTAGTTGGGTGACAAATATCTGAGTTACTTAAAATAGGTCAAAAGTTTGAGGCTTTCTTGATGTCAACTGTTCACAAAAGGGTTTAATAACATGTAGTCTCCTGGTCTGCATGTGTATGGAATTCTATTATGTGGTTGCATTGCACTGGGAAAACATCACCAAAATAAGACAAAGCCGGTGGACATTCACATCATTATCCATCAGGTTATTGTTTGCTTAGTCACTTCAGTCGTGTCTGACTCTTTGTGATCCTATGGACTATAGTCCACCAGTCTCCTCTGTCCATGGGATTCTCCAGGCAATACTGGAGTAGGTTGCCATGCCCTCCTCAAGGGGATCTTCCTGACCAGGGATGGAATCTGTGTCTTATATCTCCTGTATTGGCAGGCGGGTTCTTTACCACTAGCACCCCCTGGGAAGCCCTATCAGGTTATTACTGACATATAATTATAAAGGACTTCCCTCCTGAAAATTATAACTAAACGTGGTAGTATTTTAAAAACAGCTTTTTTGTGACCAGATACTTTGAAAATATATGAAAAGGTGAGTTTACTTATTTGATAATCATAAAAATGAAAATATGATTAAGAAAAAAGAAACTGTGAAATTCAGAATTTAAGCTATTACTAGACACTGCATTACCTACTTTGCATAAAATATTTCAAATACCTGTAAAAATATAAACTAGTACCCAAATTGTAGCCTTACAAGGAAAGGCCAGCAGTCAATTTATTGCCAAAATCTTCCATGATGTTCTGCTACCTACTGATTTGATGAAATATATAAGGACAAACAATGCCAAATTTGAGTACAATTTGAAATAATGCCTGCTAGCTGAGGCTACTGAATTCCAACTGAAACAGCTATGAAAACACAGCAAGAGACACAAAGTTATACCACTAAAACCAGTCAAGGATTTGCAAGGTCCCTGAAGAAACAGTTCTGAACCATAACAGAGATAGTAAAAGTGAAACTCAGTCATGTCTGACTCTGCAACCCTGTGGACTATACAGTTCATGGAATTCTCCAGGCCAGAATACTGGAGTGGGTAGACTTTCCCTTCTCCAGGGGATCTTCCCAACCCAGGGATCAAACCCAGGTTCGATCTCCCCTCATTGCAGGAGGTTCTTTACCAGCTGAGTCACAAGGGAAGCCCAAGAATACTGGAGTGGGTAGCCTATCCCTTCTCCAGCAGATCTTCACAACCCAGAAATCGAAGCGGGGTCTCCTGCATTGCAGCTGGATTCTTTACCAACTGAGCTATCATAAGACCTACAGCAAAAAACGAAAAGCTTTAAGATGATGATGGTAGATTTCCATACAATCATAAAGAAAACTAATCTTCCCAGACTAGACTGGGGAAATATCTGTTCCTTCATCTACCCAAAATATACATGAATACACCTTGTAAGAGTAGCTTTCTGTTTTTAGTCCTCTCAAATATGACTACATTAAATGCTCTGGTTCTCATTTATTTCCATCTCAGTAATGAGTTAGACATTCAGTGATCTGTTAAACCTAGGATGTGAAGTCCATCATATGCTAGGGCAGAGATGGAAAAAGCTGGAGTGTTGGTATGTGAGGGGCTACAGAGGCACATGTGCTGTTTCTGAAAAGGAAAGAATTGCATCCTGCTTCAAATATTCCACTAATAAATTCCTGTCATTGCAAAAATGAAAGCCCTTTAATTTTAGTAGAATCATATCAGATATAAACCTTAAACAACAGACAGTTGGGTACACATATATTACAATCCAGATTGCTTTCTGACTCAGAGAATTAGGAGAGCAGAAATAATTTACCCATTCTATTTATGTCAAAACCTCAGCCAAGCTGGAGCCCTCTCCATTTAAGATTGGGAAACAAAGAGCACTTGAATTTGTAATAAAACTGATAAAAAGCCAACATGAAAAGTGAAATAGCAATGAAGACAAATATGAAAAATATAACTGTGTACTCACAATTCAAGAAAATGCTGACCGTAGAGAACAGATAAAAGATAACATAATGAGAGTTTTTGATAAAAATAAACAGAGTAGAAAAGGAATCTCATAGGGGTATGCAAATATTATAAGGAAAACTAAAAAGTTCTAAAGTGATCTATTTTGAAAGAAAACTATGTGAATTAGAATCAGTATTACAGATGAAAACTGTAGGACTCTCTCTCTTATAATCTAGAGAATAAAGACAATTAGAATGTGAGAACATTAATATATTTAAAGGTGGGAAATTAATGTGACAATTAATAATGTGAAAAACAGAATGAAACAAAATATAACATGCATCCTTGAAAAGGAAAGTTGATTTAAGGTAAAATAAAAATGGGTATATAAGTGAGAAACAGCAAAAGTAATTGAGAAAGCACAAAACATATTTAATAACAACAATAATCTGGTTATAGAAATCTATGATTTTTATCACTAAAAATATACTGATAGACTCAAATGTATACATGTGAAATCACAATGGTGATTTAAATTTGACAGAATGATGAAGAATAAATAAGAACATCCAAGAACACATTTTAAAAGAAAAATAATGTGAGAGTACATATTATGCCAGATATTTTCATGTATTATAATGTTGATTTGAGTGAATGAACTAATACAGACATAGTTAATTAACAGAATTTACCTATCAGCAATACTAGCTCAGTATCATTCTCGGCATTTTTCACACATGAACACATTTTACATGCATAATTCTTTCATGTATGCACTGGTATTTTCTATTGCTGCTATGACAAATTATCTCACATTTAGTGGCTTCAAACAGCAAAAATGTATTATCCATGGTTTCTCTAGGTCAGATGTCCAACAATATTTTGCCAGTTAAAATCCAACACAGTCTTAGGGCTGTGTTCCTTATTGGTGGCTCTGGGGAAGAATCCACTTCCAAATTCATACAGATTTCTGGTGAAACTAATTTCCCTGTGGTAGTAGGACAGAGGTCGACATTCCTTGTTGGCACTCTGGTTTCATTTTCAGCTTCCAGAGGCTGTTCACATTCCATAACATATGTGACCCTTTCTCCCATTTCCCCCATTTTCAGAGCCAGCAACCATGGAGTGGGTCCCTCTTCCACACAGAATCTCTCTGACTCTCCCTGCTACTGTATGTTTCTTTTCTGCTTTATCCAAATATCTCTGACCACCTTCGTCCTCCCTTTCTTCCTTTTCTGCTTTTAAGGGCTTGAATAATTACACTGACCCCACCTGTATAATTTGGGATAATCTATTTTAATGTCAGCTGATAAGTAACCTTAATGCATCTGCAAAGTCCCTTCAGAGCAGTATCCTGGTTAGCATTCAATGGAATAACCAGGAGGTGAGAAGCCTGGGGGGACATCTTTAGAATTTCCCCAGCCTTCAACTTTACAGATTAGTAAACTAGGCACTGGGCTTACCTTGTGGCTCAGACAGAAAAGAACCTACCTGCAGTGCAGGAGACCTGTGTTCGATCCCTGGGTTGGGGAAGATCCCTTGGAGAAGGAAATTGCTACCCACTCCAGTGTTCTTGCTTGGAGAATATCATGGACAGAGGAGCCTGGTGGCTACAGTCCATGGGGTTGCAAAGAGTCGGACAAGATTGAGCGACTAACACTAAACTAGGCACTAAGTATTTAAATATCCGTCAAAGATGCAAAGGCAAAATAGAGCATCTAGATCCTAAACCTGAGTATTCAGACTCTAGAGTATGATTTCCATCACTGTATCATAAAGAATTATGTCAAGAAACAAAGCATAACAGCAGATGTTCTGGCTAATTCACAGAACACAATAATATCACAAATAAGGAAAAGTACTAGAGCCCTGTAGAACACCATTCACCAACATTAATTCCAGACACATTAAATATTTATACATAAAAGATGATATTTAAAAATTACTTGAAGTGTCAGAGAATTATTTCTATTTCATCTCCAAATAAAAATGCATAAATAGCTAAAAGAAAAAAACATATGGAATGAAAACCTTGCTAACTTTGACTATATTAAATTTATAAATATTACATTTCCAAACATGAAAATGGGAGCAAATCTCTTTATAACTGTAATCTGTAGGTAAAACCTCTTAAGAATATAAAAAAAGTATTGTCTCTTTCAGTAACATGCTCCCAGATACTTTCAGTTCAGTTGCTCAGTCGTGTCTGACTCTCCGCAACCCCATGGACTGCAGCACGCCAGGACTCCCTGTCCATCACAAACTCCCATAGCTTACTCAAACTCATGTCCATTGAGTCAGTAATGCCATCCAACCATCTCATCCTCTCTCATCCCCTTCTCCTCCTGCCTTCAATGTTTCCCAGCATCAGGGTCTTTTCCAATGATTCAGTTCTTCGCATCAGGTGGCCAAAGTATTGGAGTTTCAGCTTCAGCATCAGTCCTTCCAATGAAAACCCAGGACTGATCTCCCTTAGGATGGACTGGTTGGATCTCCTTGCAGTCCAAGGGACTCTCAAGAGTCTTCTCCAACACCACAGTTCAAAAGCATCAATTCTTCAGGGCTCAGCTTTCTTTATAGTCCAACTCTCACATCCATACATGATTACTGGAATAACCATAGCCTTGACTAGACGGACCTTTGGTGGCAAAGTAATGTCTCTGCCAAATACCTTATACCTGATTTTATTCTTAAAGATGTTAGCAGTACTCTCTTTAAAGTCAGGCAGGAGAAAAGAATGCCTTCTATTCCTGCATATACCGAACATCATAATGGAGGTTCAGGTAAACACAGGAAGTAAAACATCTAAGGAAAAAAGAAAAATATTGATCTCAAGGAAAACTGTCATGATTTGCTGGCAAGATAATTTATAAAAAATAATTTTCTGGACTAATACACACATTTACACAGGTCAGTTGTATTTATAAACACCAGCATAAACAATTAGAAAAAATTACAAATGAAAAAAGGGGGTTTTCCTATTGCCTCTAAATTTTGGCTAAGGCACAAGACAGGGAAAAGAAATATGCAGCCACTGATCAAGTCAGCCTTAATCTTCCACTCATTTTGACTAAATTTTAGACAAGCTTCTTCCTGACTCAAGGCTCTGACCTCCTTTACTTAGAACATTTACTTTAGGAAAAAAAGTGCTCTTGTAAATTCTTCCTCTGCCACATTGACATGTAAATCTTTTAAAAAGCCTCTTGCCAGTTTTACAACCTAAAATGTCTTTCTGAAGGACCTGGGAGCCAACCTTCAAAATGCAGTCATCAAGGAAGATAGAGCATCTATCTCCTAGTTTCTGTGGGATGATAGGAGGCTGACTTCAGCTGGAGCCTTGCTTCAAGTCTCAAACCTGCTTCCTGTTATGAAGTCTACTTTTCCCTTGGGTAGAGCCAATTATAGGAAACATGTGACCTAACACTTCCCCACTCCAGTTCTTAAAAACTCTCCAACCCTTTATTTCAGACTGAGCTGTGGCCTCTCACCTCTATTACAATAGTCTTGAATAAATTGTCCTTACCTGTTTAACTTTTCCCAGTAAAATTCTTTGCTTTGACACTACACTTACTTTGGAGAAGGAAGGGAAACCCAGAAGTTGCAGACAAGTTGGGAAAGTAATGAACAAGGAAAAGTAAAAGAATCTTCTTCTCTAGGGCTTCAAGGTATGTGTCAGCCCAGAGGTAGGAAAGAGAAAAATCTATAAGCTGGGAGTCAGACTGAAATTTTCAATTGAATTCTACTGGAACCATCATTTTAATACTGAACAATGACTTGAAAACAATAGCTTCTATCTTAGGAGCTATTCAAGCGGCAAGGAGGAGGGAATGACATTAAACCATTTAAGGCCAGGTGTTGGATAAAATATAGATGCTTCCTGATTTATTCTTCCAAGTTAAGCAGATATTTAAATAAATTTTTAAAAGTATACCACTTATAGTATTAACAGACAATTAAGTACTTAAAATAACTCTAACAAACTATGTGTAGGAATTTATTGACGAAAAAAGCACAGTAAATGAAAACGTATGAGACAGTACTAGTAATTTCCCTCAAATAAATTTCTAATATTTAAAATTCAAATTAGATTACTAATTAGATTATAAATTAGATTACTCCTACTTTTTTGTAGATGTGCAGTCCAGTAGTATCTATTTACTGAAAAAAAAAAATCAGCATATAAGTAGATCCATGCTGTTGAACTGATACCTTCCGGATGTTCAAGCTGGATTTAGAAAAGGAAGAAGAACCAGAGATCAAATTTCTATGTTGGATCATAGAAAAAGCAACAGAATTCCAGAAAATCATCTACTTCTGCTTCATTGACTACACCAAAGCCTCTGACTGTGTGACTCATAACAAACGGTGGAAAATTCTTTTTTTTTTTTTTAAATTTTTTTTTTTTGTTGGTTTTGCCATACATTGACATGAAACCGCCATGGATCTACACATGCTCCCCCTCCAGAACCCCCCTCCCTCCCCCCTCCCGACTCCCTTCCCCTGGGACATCTCGGTGCACCAGCCCCGAGCATCAACCCTGGGCTGGCGATTGATTTCACATATGGTAATTAACATGTTTCAATGTCATTCTCCCATATCATCCCACCCTTGCCCTCTTCCACAGAGTCCACGTGTCCGTTCTATACATCTGCGTTCCTTTTGCTGTCTCGCTTGCAGGGTTCTCATTACCATCTTTCTAAATTCCATATATATGCGTTAGTATACTGTATTGTTGTTTTTCCTTCTGGCTTACTTCATTCTGGATAATAGGCTCCAGTTCCGTCCACCTGAGTAGAACTGCTTCAAATGAATTTTTTTTTTAATCCTGAATAATATTCCATTGTGTATATGTACCACAGCTTTCTTATCCATTCGTCAGTTGATGGGCATCTAGGTTGCTTCCATGTCCTGGCTATTGTAAACAATGCTGGGAATACCAGACCACCTGACCTGCCTCCTGAAAAATCTGTATGCAGGTCAAGAAGTGATAGTTAGAACTGGACATGGACCAACAGACTGGTTCCAAATCGGGAAAGGAGTATGTCACCGCTGCATATTGTCCACCTGCTTATTTAACTTATATACAGAGTACATCATGCAAAATGCTGGACAGGATGAAGCACAAGCTGGAATCAAGATTGCTGGGGAAAATATCAATAACTTCAGATATACAGATGAATGACACCACCCTTATGGCAGGAAGTGAAGAAGAACTCAAGAGCGTCTTGATCAAAGTGGAAAAGCTGGCTTAAAACTCAACATTCAAAAAAGTGAAGATGGCATCTGGCCCCATCACCTACTGGCAAATAGATGGGGAAACAGTGGAAACAGTGGCAGATTTTATTTTGGGTGGCTCCAAAATCACTGCAAATGGTGACTGAAGCCATGAAGTTAAAAGACGCTTGCTCCTTGGAAGAAAAGCTATGACCAACCTAGACAGCATATTAAAAAGCAGAGACATTACTTGGCCAACAAAGGTCCATCTAGTCAAAGCTATAGTTTTTCCATCAGTCATGTATGGATGTGAGAGTTGGACTGTGAAGAGAGCTGAGCACCAAAGAACTGATGCTTTTGAACTATGGTGTTGGAGAACACTCTTGAGAGTGCTTTGGACTGCAAGGAGATCCAACCAATCCATCTTAAAGGAGATCAATCCTGAATATTCATTGAACGTGATCCCTGAAGAAGAAGAGTTAATGTTGAGACCAGGCTTGATCACTCAAGAGCTTTTGTGTAGCAGAGTTTTATTCAAGTGAAAAGGTACAGGGAAAGCTTCTGACATAGAAATCAGAAGGGGATGGAGAGTGCCCCCTCACTAGTGTTGGCAGGGGGGTTGTATACTTTTCAATTAGTTATTTGAATAAATCAAAAGAATGTCTCCAGGTTGTAAAGATCTTACTACACCCACTCTCATAATTTACATTTTAAGATAACAGGATTAGCCAGAAGGATTTCAGGAAGGAGAAACTGTCCTCAAGCAGGATACATTGTTGTTATACAATCCTTAGTACAGAGTTTAAACTGAGTTATTTGTTCTGTAATCATCAGTTCCAGGCTTAAAGAAAAAGTCATTATATATGACTAAGACTAAGGAATGTAGAGGAAAAAAAAGATGTTTGTCCTTTCCTCCTCCTTGAAAATTCCAGACCCCTATCTCCACTTCAAGAGCCCCAGACCCCTTTCTCCTCCTCGGGGACCTTGGTCTTCTTATCAACCTGCCTAGGAATTGACTCTGTCAGAAGGACTGGTGCTGAAGCTCCAATACTTTGGCCATCTGATGTGAAGAGCTGACTCATTAGAAAAGATCCTGATGCTGGGAAAGATTGAGGGCAGGAGGAGAAGGGGACGACAGAGGTTGAGATAGTTGGATGGCATCATTGACTCAATGGACATGAGTTTGAGTAAGCTCCAGGAGGTGGTGATGGACAGGGAAGCCTGGTGTGCTGCATTCCATGGGGCCACAAAGAGTCAGAAATGACTGAGCAACTGAACAACAACAGTATGCAAACCCATGTTGTCCAAGGGTGAACTGTATAGGAATATATTTTAGTCACATCAAGTAAAGGAAGACCTTTTCATGAAAGATGTGAAAACCACAAATCCTATAGGAAAAGATTAGTAAAATTGACTACATCAAAAATTAGGATGTTCAGTCAAGGACACACATGACCAAAGAATAAGGATCAGGCACTGTGAAAACACACTTTCCACAGCTTCCCATTACCATGTCTACACATCTTCCTCATTTGCACCTAACTTTGTGACTCAAAAATCAGTTGTTCCTGTTCCTTTGTAAAACCAAACTCTGTACTCCTGCACTAAGTTTCATACTGCCTTTTTCAGTTGAGATCTTTGCTACATAATTCTTGCCTGTGTAGTTTACACATTCATATCCTAGCTCTTTACTAGATAATTCTCATTAGTTTACAAGTAGACTGTATTTCTCCCACTCTAAGTATGAAATAAAATATAGAGTTTACCTTGAATCGACTTTCCCAGCCTGCTGGTTAATCATTGTTTTATTCCCATTTTACAGCAAAAATCCTTGAATGACCTGTCTCTCCTCCTCTCTTCCATTCCAAATTCTCAGATCCAATCCAATTAGGCGTTTGCCCCACAGACATGATGATCACGTCTTCTACGTTGTTAAATTATTGGCACACTTGACTGAGGACTAGCATTTGTCACAGCTGCCCATGCTCTTCTCTTCCATTCCCCTTCCAATTTTCCTGACTTGCCTCATACCTCATTTCCTCTGCCCCTTTTCCAGCTCCCTTTGCTGTCTCTTCCCTTCTTTCTTTCCTCTCAGTGTTCAAGTGGCCCAGAGCTCATTGCATGTTTCTTTTCTCCTATTTTCCTTTTGGGATCTCATTCCTTCCCAGAGTTTTATGTATTACTTCTGTGCCAGCAATTCTAAGATTTACATCTCCAATTCAGATTTCTCCCTTGAAATCTAGACTTGTATATATAATCACCAATATCATAGCAGAATAAATGTTTAATTAACTCTCCTTTTAGCAATATCTTTAAAATATTTCCAGAACCTGGTTTTCTCTTACCATCTTTACTGCTTCTCTATTTAGTCTAAAATGCTACAGCATTTCTCTCCTGTTTTCTGTAGTATTTCCTAACTTGTCTTTCTGCTTTCACTTTGCCTCCTTAACAGGCTATTCTTAAGAGAGTAGCCAAGCAAATAATTAATAAGGACCTACTATACAGCTCAAGGAACTTTCCTCAATGCTCTGTAATGGGATGTATGGAAAAAGAATCTACAAAAAAGTGGATGTATGTATATGTATCCCTAATTTACTTTGCTATACACTTGAAACTAACACAACATTATAAATCAACTATACTCCAATAAAAATTTATTTGAAAAATGCAGTGGCCAAAGTTGAATCATGCTTTAAAAAGCTAGGTGACTTGTCTCCTGAAAACCCTGCAATAGTTTCCAGCATTACTTCAAGTTAATGCTAATGATGTTACATATCCTGCTAGGCCTATACGCCCTCAATCCCCAACTTCAGACTTCATTTAAAATTATCTGCTTCATTCCTTTCCATTCAAGTGACCACTTTCCTCTCCTTCTAACACTCCTGGCATGTTCCGGCCTAAGACACTTTGTTCCAAATGTGAAAATATATGACAATTAATGTTTTTATTACAAAAAAAGCATTCCCTATGTTACATATAATTCATTATGAACCAAGTGAAAGGCATCAAGCAAAACACTAAAATGGGCAAAGGATACGGATACATATGTCAGAAAAAATGAAATATAAATAAGCAATAAGCTTAAGTATAGGAACTGCTGATGGCAGCGTAATTCTTACAGTCTTGAGAGCTAATATACATTTTGCATAGGAATATTAAATTTTTATTAATGATCTTTATAACAATAATTCCTCATCAATTGATCAAGAAATAAAAAGCAACAGTTATAAAAGTTTTACACATATGCATTTTATCACACTATTATTTATTTTAATTAAACACTGGAGAGATAGGCCATTAATTTTTAAATAAATAGTTTTAGAAAATATACTTAGTAACCACTCAAAATATTTTGAGGACTACTGATTCAGTATATGAAAAGAAAATGTAGCAAGCACATGTTTATGTATTTATATGTGTGAGTGTGTGTGTATATGGGCAGCAGAGGAAAGAAATACATTGAAAATGCCAGTGATTATTTTCTCCAAATAGTGGTTTCAGAGTTTATTTAAAATGTATGATTTATCCTTGGCTATATTTTCCATGTCTTGTAAGATAAATGTTAGTGGATTTCAAAATTTTATAAATTAATCTGTTTTATGTTTTGTCGTATCAGAAACAGAGTATGGCTCGTTCTGAACTTACATGACATAAAACTAAAAAGAGGAAATTTAAACTAGAGAGGGTAGTAACCTAGATGCCCATCTACTGATGAATGGATAAGAAAGCTGTGGTACATATACACAATGGAATATTACTCAGCATTAAAAAAATATTCATTTGAAGCAATTCTACTCAGGTGGACGGAACTGGAGCCTATTATCCAGAGTGAAGTAAGCCAGAAGCAAAAACAACAATACAGTATACTAACGCATATATATGGAATTTAGAAAGATGGTAGCGAGAACCCTGCAAGCGAGACAGCAAAAGGAACGCAGATGTATAGAATAGACTCGTGGACTCTGTGGATGAGGGAAAGGGTGGGATGATATGGGAGAATGGCATTGAAGCATGTTAATTATCATATGTCTAATCAATTGCCAGCCCAGGATTGATTCTCGGGGCTGGTGCATCGAGATTTCCCGGGGAGGAGGGAGGAGGGAGGGGAGAGGGAGGGGTTTCTGGAGGGGGAGCATATGTAAACCCATGGTGATATCATGGCATTGTATGGCAAAAACAATAAAAGGGAGAAAAAAAAAGAAAAAAAAATTTCCCCTTGGATGTTTCTGAAACAGATGGATGACAGTATACAAGAGTATGCGCTCCCTTGCACCTTCTCAGTATTCAGACAAGCGTCTGTTGTCTTTGTTAATTAAAAAATGGAAAAAAATTTAAAAAAATAAAAAAAAAACCAATACAGTATACTAATGCATATATATGGAATTTAAAAAGATGGTAACGAGAACCTTGCATGCGAGACAGCAAATGAAACGCAGATGTATAGAACAAACTCGTGGACTCTGTGGAAGAGGGCAAGGGTGGGATGATATGGGAGAATGTCACTGAAACATGTGAATTATCATATGTGAAATCAATCGCCAGCCCAGTGTTGATGCTCGGGGCTGGTGCACCAAGATGACCCAGGGGGAGGGAATCGGGAGGGAGGAGGTAGGGGGGTTCTGGAGGGGGAGCATATGTAAACCCAGGGCGGTTTCATGTCAATGTATGGCAAAACCAACACAATAAAGTACAGAAAAATTTAAAAAAAAAAAAGAGAGGGTAAACAGAAAGCATCCTTATCTAAGTCAGTAAATTAGTTTATTTTTAATTTATGGAGATTTTATATAATAAAGTTTTAGAATAGAATATTTTAAGTAGATGGTAAAGAATCTGCCTGCACTGCAGGAAACCCGGGTCAGGAAGTCCTTGGGTCAGGAAGATCCCCTGTAGAAGGAAATGGGAACCCACTCCAGTATTCTGGCCTGGAGAATTCCATGGACAGAGGAGCCTGGTGGGCTACAGTCCATGGGGTCAAGAAGAGTTGGACATGACTGACTTAAACACTTTCTTTCACTTTCATACTTTTAAAGCATTATATCTATTACCCAAGTTGATTTTTTTAATACTTTGTAGTATAAATTTACATTATAAACATGTCTTGCCCAAAGTCATGAACACATTTATTCATTTACATATAGATTGTGAGTCCCTGGTATGTGCCCAATATATTTTATCTACTGGAATGCAAGAGTGAACCAGACAGATTTTCTGAGTGTCAAGCAACATCAACACTGATGAACCCTGGATTCAAGACCATCTTCTGGACCATGGGCTCACTACTCTTTCACTACAGTAAGTCTTTTTTGGTGATTTAACTTGAAGCTTTTTTTTCTTTACAGGTTTCTATTTGCCCTCTCACAAAGACATTGGTCTGAATCTCCACTTCGCAAATGAAACCCATACTTTGTTATACTTTGTAAATATTCAATTAAAATTTAAATTATCTGGATGAAATATTTCTCATCTATGTATCAGTTTGCTGGTGGGCACCTGCTTACACTGTACTTAAAAAGCTGCCAAACAAATATATTCTTTCCACTTGGTAATAGGAAATAATTTCCAGGCCATCACCTTCCACATTATGTTTCATCTTGGCATTAATTTTAATGAAATAATAATGTACTTGGCACCAGAATATCATCTACCATCCAAGGATCTCCAAGTATGTAACAAACATTAATTAAGTATCACAGTAGTTCTATAAGAGAAAACATCATTATCACAATCCTGGAATTGAATAGATTGTTGAACAGGAAAAATAATGAGGAGGAGCCCATTTTGAACTAATCAGAAGGGAGTAGGCTGCCAACTTGAATACTTTCAGTTCATTACCTTATTCAAAGAAGTAGGAAAGGGTTGGGGATGAGCTGGGACTCCTCAGGAAAAAACCTTAAATTCTGAGATTGGAGTAAAAATTCCCACTTCTTCACCTATTTTAACATATGAATGCTCTGTGATAAGAAATTTAAAAAGATTTGTCTGGTTGACCATTGCCTTAGAGCAACGATTTCAAATCACAAAAAAGCCCCTAACTCAAACTTAGTTCATTTAAAAAAAAAAAAAGATGTTTGTAACTGAGGTGACTAGATGGAAATTGTTGTTTAGTCACTAAGTTGTGTCTGCCTTGTGAATCCATGACTGTAGCTGACCATACTCATCTGTCCATGGGATTTTCCAGGCAAAGATACTGGAATGGGTTGCCATTTAGGCATACACAAATCAATTAATAAAAAAATCATTATGGCTCCTAAAAATGACTCAAATCTTGGTCTTCTGCAATGACTTATGAAGTATTTGCTCAGGAAATATAACTTTTTTTCTTTATGGTGAAATGTTTTTGTTTTATAAAAGGTAATTAATTGCTGGATAAGAAGATCACTATTTCCCATTTGGCATAGTAACATCTGATCCTTCAATATCCCAAAGTCAATGATGGTCTTTATCCCAAACAGAAAGGGCCAAAAAGTAACTTCAACATGTTATCTGCAACCAATAAATATAAAAATCATGTGTCAGTCTGTTTGTCATGCAGTTTTTTTGTATTTAATTTTATCTAACTTTAATAATTGCTGGATTTTGTGCCCTTTCACTATAAAAAGATTTCACACAGTTTGCTGATTTCCAATTGGCAGTGCCTTTCAAAGGTAAAGCTGTGAAGAAACATCAGAGGTAAGGGGCTAATGTTTTGCTCAGGAAATGTATTACATTTGCATTTCCTACAGCTCTTCTATTTTGTAGCAGTATATTGTGTTTGAACGAAAGATGATTTTAGAATTACTTCTATCCTTTTAAGCAGAAGTAGTTGAAAAATGGTGAATGAAGATGAGATTGGTTATTAAACTCCAGAATATGCAGAGAATGTCCCACTGCATCTGCATTTGGATTATATCATCCATAAAAAATAAGTTTCTCAGTTATTTTGACTGCCTTTTCAAAAAATACTTGACAGAAGCACACTCTTAATATGAGTTCTTGGAAATGTGTGTGTCTCCTTAATTATGATGTAATAAAGTTAAGATCATTCTATTAAATAGTAATTAAATAGTTTATAGAGAATTCTAAATGCTTATTATGAGTTAATCTAATCCTCTAAAAAGAGAACTGTTAATGTTTTACATGTTGCACTTAAAAATAAAAAAATAAATTTATTATTGCTTAAAAGGGAAATTAAGATACATCACATAACTGCTCTTTTTGAAAGCTTTTACCTTGCCTATATTCATTCTTATTTCATCATCAATTTAGTTAAAACATTTGCAAATATTGATTATAGATTATTTTGAGAAATACTACTTACTACTCAGCAGTAGGAGTTCTGTGGAAAGAATACTAGTAAAGAGGAATTAATATATTTTTTCTTGTTTAAAACAGTAATACTAACATTTAATATATAGTAAGCAATAGGTTCTTATTAGGCATGTGGTAAATGCTTTCTAAGTATCTGCTTCTTTAATCCTCAGAATCCTGTGGTATAGACATTGTACTATAGTTAATATTATATATGTATGCATTTGGGAAATAGGTATAAAGTAAAAATCTGATTTACCCAAAAAGACAATTAAGTGGCAGACCTGTGCTATGTGTACAGTACTGGATTGTACTTACTAAGTAAATGGAGTCCATGAGGCATTTCAGTCATCAGAATAGATTAGGGACCATGGATAGTTCCACTCCCCTGCAGTCAATGAATATGAAACTGTGAAAATATGACTTTGGTTTTCAATATTTGATAAGGAAATCTTAGGCCTGGACTGTAAGACAAAGGTGATAGTGTCTGTATTATAAAATGGCTGGGCTAAACTTGAGCAAAATATTGAGATTGTATCTTAGTAATTATATTTTCCAATGTTATTTATACACTATTAAGCCTCCTTTCCTATGTACTAAGGAAGGAACATTTTTCAGATTTACGGTATAAAATCCCTCCCCTCCCATAGATGATCACATATTTCTTTTATAAGCAGACTTGCATAAACTGATCACAATGATTGCATGTGGTAAAACACTATAATTGGTCATCTAGACTAAAAAAATAGAATTATATTCTACACAGTGTAGCTAAGCTATAGATGCCAAGCTTAATTTAAAGGATATTGCAATTGACTTTCAGGTTATAATTACAATGGCCAAATTCTAAGCAATACATGTGAATCTTATAGGAAAACTCTAGAGCATTCAAAATAATATTAAAGGCTCCCACAGAACAGTGCTGCATTAAATTGTAAACTAAGAGGCAATATTGTCACAATCAGGGCAAATTATGTCACTGGTCTATGTTTTAGCATATTAGAGCAGAGCCACTCTGCTATGATCCATGCCCACAGCTGGTTCATTCTGACTGCAATATAGTCTTTTAATTGTTACACATACCATTTCACATCTAACACCTAACATTTTATGGCTAGCACTAAGAATGGCTTTTCTTGTGTGCTGCCTACATTTTTTCCCTTTCATTTTTAAAAGATTGAAAAATGTTATACTTTGTAAGCACTGTCTATAGGTTTGATTCAAGTAGAATGGATCAGCATTTATTAAGAAAAAACTAAACTGAACAAAGCAAAATGTTGCTTGGTGATAGAGTTTTGTTAGTTTGCGATGCTAATGCTATTACTGCATATAATTAGTGCTGTTCATCATTCCTCCATCTGAAAGTAAGAGCACAGTATTGATGAAATATCTCAGGCCTAAATTTTAGTTTCTATAGGGTATTTAAAAATAAAAAAAAGGTATTGGCTTAAGTTTTGCAATATATACAACCATCACTCAAGTGTAACCTAACAAAAATGATACTGAATTTATAAGTCAGTAGAATTCTTATTTCAATGGCTGATTTGCTACACAATTTCAGAAATCATATTCTGTTGATGCTTCCCAAAGTAAATAATATTTATGTACAATGCTTCTGAAAATTAATAAGCAAATGAAAAAGGAGGAGGAGTTGTTGGGGAAGGAGAAAAATCTGTATGATCTAATCTATATAAAATATATTATTTTCTTTCATTTTTACCACCAAAGAGGAACTAGTTGCACAGAGATGCTACATCACTCCCTGAAAGTTATACAAGCAGTGGGACTAAGATCTCAGCTCCAGATCTGGGAGATCCAGATCCCAGTGGCACTAATGGTAAAGAATCTGCTTGCCAAGGCAGGAGCTAGAACAGATGCAGGTTCAATCCCTAGGTCAGGAAGATCGCCTGGAGAAGGAAATGGCACCCCATTCCAGTATTCTTGCCTGGAGAATCCCATGGACAGGGGAGCCTGGTGGGCTACAGTCCACATGGTCACAAAGAGTCAAACGTAACTGAAGTGACTTAGCACACACGCACGATGTGGCTCCACAATCTATGTTCTTAATTATTAATACTTAGATATGTCACCTTTCTATAACTTTGGAAAATACTGCCATCCTAACACCTTATCTTTATAGCTCTGTGACCTCTTTTTAACACAAGAATCTACTGATCCATAGAAGGAATATTTGCAAGATAATTTACAGGTGTGTTACAGTCTTGGCCACTCATGTGCTTGGTCAAATGAAATAAACACAGGAAACACTTGATTTCAGAACAAAACAGGATACCTTCAATTCTGAGCCCTCACAATTTCCTGGAATTGTAGGTTAAAAGAACTGCTTCAGATATGTGAATAGTCTATGGTAAGTGTTGACTAGTATATGCTACAACCCAGGTGGCGCTAGTGGTAAAGAACCCGCCTGTCAGTGCAGCTAAGAGATGTAGGTTTGATCCCTGGGTCAGGAAGATCCCTTGGAGCAGGGCATGGCCACCCACTCCAGTATTCTTGCCTAGAGAATCCAATGGACAGAGGAGCTACATGGTAGACTCCAGCCCACAGCGGCACAAAGAGTCAGGACTGAAGTGACTTAGCATGTATGCATGGATGATATATAACAAAAAATTTTTGCCCTATTTATATATATAACAAAAAAATTTTTGCACCTACTATTGCCAAGGGGTGTCTGTGCTCTGCCCTGGGTGGTGTAATGTGGATTGTCCTTGTCCTCAGGAAGTTTCCAGTTTAATAGGGGAAGGCAAGCACTGAACAGAACAGCTGAAGTACAGCATCTGTCTCCAAGGTGAAATACAGACTGCTAAAGGAGCAACTCTGACTTGGGAGAGCTCATTCAGCCTAGGATATTCAGGGGAATCAACACTATTGGGATCTGAAGAAAACAGTTTTCAGCTATACAGACTTGAGGGGGTGGCAGAGGTAGAAAAAAGGAGCATGTTCCAAGCATGTGGCATAACACTTCCAAGGACTGCAAAACAGAAAATGGAAGGGAGAGTCTTCAAAGTATATGAGGATTCTTGAAAGATGATTCATGAGTAGGTGGTTAAGTCCTTGAAATCTAACTGTGCTCAGTCAGCAATCTCTGCTTCCTAATTCCTTCTGCAAAGGATAGAGAAGCTTTAGAAACAGGCCTGGAGGCAACCACAGCTGTGTAAGATGACAAGTTCTCTTATGGGCTTCTGTGCTGTCTCGGGCTCCTAATTTCTCAAAAGTCCTTTGTTTCTATTGTTTGGCTGCAGCCTTTTCCGTAAGAGGGGAAGTCTGTCTGAGCTGTGACTGCACTTACAGTACAAGTGATTGAGTAATGAGCTGCTCCTCTCTGTGGCCACATCCTGCAGCTTCTCCCATCCCTAAGACCTTCCCTGTCTCCATGTCTTACTCTGGCAGAATGTAGCACAGCTGATTGTTCAAGAGGAAACTAAACCAGAAATTTACCTTTCACATTTTCAAATTTGGCTTCTTCCAAGTACAAAATCAATTTGTGTGCGTGTGTGGTGTGTGAGTCCACATGCATATATTCATGTATGCAACACATAAGAGCTAAAAGGCATGTTGCATTCTAAAAAGAAGGAACAGGTCATATTTATGAGGAAACTAAACAGTCAGAAGCACAAGCTGGAATCAAGATTGCGGGGAGAAATTTCAATAACCTCAGATATGCAGAAAACACTGCCCTTATGGCAGAAAGTGAAGAGGAACTAAAAAGCCTCTTAATGAAAGTGGAAGAGGAGAGTGAAAAAGTTGGCTTAAAGCTCAACATTCAGAAAACTAAGATCATGGCATCTGGTCCCATCACTTCATGGCAAATAGATGGGGAAACAGTGAGAGACTTTATTTTGGGGGGCTCCAAAATCACTGCATATGGTGATTGCAGCCATGATATTAAAAGATGATGCTTACTCCTTGGAAGGAAAGTTATGAAAAACCTAGATAGCATATTAAGAAGCAGAGACGTTACTTTGACAACAAAGGTCCGTTTAGTCAAGGCTATGGTTTTCTCCAGGAGTCACATATGGATATGAGAGTTAGACGGTGAACAAGGCTGAGCGCCAAAGAATTGATGCTTTTGAACTGCAGTGTTGGAGAAGACTTTTGAGGGTCCCATGGGCTGCAAGGAGATCCATCCAGTCCATCCTAAAGGAGATCAGTCCTGGGTGTTCATTGGAAGGACTGATGGTGAAGCTGAAACTCCAATACTTTGGCCACTGGATGCGAAGAACTGAATCATTGGAAAAGACCCTGATGCTGGGAAGGATTGGGGGCAGGAGGAGAAGGGGACAACAGAGGATGAGATGGCTGGATGGCATCACCGACTCGATGGACATGAGTTTGGGTAAACTCTGGGAGTTGGTGATGGACAGCGAGGCCTGGCGTGCTGTGATTCATGGGGTTGCAAAGAGTTGGACAGGACTGTGCGACTGAACTTAACTGAAATAGTTTTCTGCAAGTGTTTAAGGTCCATGAATATAAAGAATGCAAACTTGAATTCAGAAATCAGTTAATTATACATATTGTTTTTCTTGTTTTTGTTTTCCTATTTCTCTTGTTTTTCACCTGGGCACACTGCAAAGATTACCATCCTGACCTTTACGGAAGCTAAATGTGGCTACAAAACTAAATCACAATCAAAGTCATGAGAAGGGAGTACTATGTGCTACCTCTAGGACAGATGTATAAAATTTCCTATGAGCACTCTTCGATGTGCTAAACTTTCCCTTTCTTTTTTTATTGTTGTTTTTTCTGTTTCTTAGAATAGAGAAGTCACATGTTGAAGACGGAAGAGGTTTTATTAGTCTGGGACTCAAATGCAGGAACCTCCACGATCATCTCACCATGACAACTATCACACATGCACACATCTTTTCTCATTGACTGGGAATATCAGTCCTAGATTATTAGATAAGAGAGAAATATATTGTTTTTTGCTTAAGTGTTTAACATTTTGCATATATTTGTTACTGCAGCTTATCCTACCCTAACTTTCACAGAATCTCTAAGTTCTCATTTTTATGAAATGTATATATTACAGGCAAACAGCCTTTAAATGTTAATATGATTCACTTACTTTTTGATCAAATAACCTCATTTGATAAGATCAAAAACGAACCAACTGTATATTTATTTTTGCTTTATAGTTAATAATATTTTATACTTTGCAAACAACCTAGAAGTACTAGTAGCACCATTATTAACCCAAGAAAAATGTTCTATTTTAATGGAGAGTTCTTTTAAAGTACCAATTTTTGGTTGAAGTGCCCTAATATTCTTAATCATGTATTTCAAATATGTGGAAATCAAGTTCTTATAATACTTCTCTATAACTCTTAGAATAATGGTTCAAAATGATAACACCCTAATTTGGACCCAAACTTTTCTCTATTTCAACACACATATGTATGCTGAATTTAGTGTGTCCTTTTGAAGCACAGTTATCAAAGTTTTTCCATAAAATTTTAAATATTTAGAAAATATAAAACCTATAAATAAGCCATAGTTATATATATTATTAAAATATATATATATTATATATTATATATATACCTAACTGGAAAATTATTACTAAAGGTCATGATTCTAAAGTTACTAAAATTTCCCAAGATGTTCTGGAGACCTCTGATTTATCAAGCTGTATATATTATGTCAAGCACATTCGAGGTCAAGGTCCTTGACCGCCTTGGTCTAAGAAGCTATGCATATGAAGGAGTCCTATGGGTTCCTACTAAATAAGCCAAAGAAAATTTTTTCCATTTCATTATCTTACTTTTTGTTTCAGATAAGCAAATGCAAATCAAAAGAAAGCAACCCCCTCCCCAAATTCTTTTTTGATTAGCCATGATCAAAATACTAAAATATCTAGAGGGATCTTCTATCAAAGAGGACCTTTATTAATGCTTACTTTCCTGCAAAATGTCTGTGCAATAGTTGGATTAACATGCAATTTACAAATTAGAAATAGGCCTTCCTACACACCAAATTCTATTACTTTTCTCTTAAGTCAGTGGTTTCTTGTGTTTTTACTGTGACTTGTTACAACTCATCTAAGCCTACAATTTTAATGCCACCCCATTTCTTCTCACACCTTGAATGAGATTAGGAGCAGAAATGCCTTGGTGCCTAGAGATTCTGAGAATCTGGAGTCTTTTTTTCAAATTTTATGTTTTTATCCAGAAAAGGTAGTTACAGGAATCTCAGAAAAGCAGAGAAGGCAGCAAAGGTTTGCATAATCTGCTTATAGAATCAAGCATTATCTATTCTTCAGCCATGACTCTGAGTCAAGGATTATCTTAGTTTGAAGCTCCTCCTGAACGCCAACAAATACATATCCATCCATACATGCATGCACATACAAACAACCAAAAAGGCTCAGCAAGAATATACCAATATTAGTAAACAGTTTAAATCAAATGATATATATATATATTTACATTGGTTCCTTTTTGTGTGTGTTAAAGATTAAGAAGAATGAACAGCATAGTATAGTGATTATTAGCTTCAGGAAGAGAATAAAATTTTGAGGAGATATTCAATAATCTATATTATGGGTTGATCACAGGTACTGAAATTATGTGAGTTGTGATTCTTGGAAGCAAAATAGGGATTCTATTTGCAGGAGACAGACAGGACACATGCATTTATTATTTCCTTCTACCTACTTTCAATTCAACCCCTTTGAATTAGCAGGAAGGATATTTTAAATATATAATAGCAATAAAGCAAGAAGTGGAAAGGTAATAGAAATAGAAAACAAATAATACCATATTTTAAAATTAAAAAACATCATAAGCCAAAACAGGCACAAAACAGAACTATTGTATAAGCAAGAACAGGCTTTGCCGTGGAAGCTGCTGAGAAACTCAAAGTTCAGAAATAACCAAAAGTCAGCTGAGTATAAGTACTTAATTGAAGAGCTGCTTGAGAAATAGATCAGCCACTCATGGCTATAAGAATAGCTGGGTTGTTATGTTTACCTCTAAATAAACGTCTAAACTCAAAGTGATGAGGACTTCTTCCATGGTTACTGGAGTCAAGGAAAGAGTAGCAAAGCTTAACATAAATCTGTACTTTCACAATAAATATGGAGGAGCAATACATGAGAAGGAAAAGTCAGCTCCTCTGCTGAAACACAGTACAGCATTCACAGCCTAATGTAAAGCCCTGCTCTACATGGTCGTGGTGGTCACCATCTGGATCCTTAGGATACATTGTGGTCACCATCTGGATCCTTAGGATCCATTGTGGTCACCATCTGGATCCCTAGGATCCGTTGTGGTCACCATCTGGATCCTCAGGATCCATGGTGGTGACCATCTGGATCCTCAGGATCCATGGTGGTCACCATCTGGATCCTCAGGATCCAT